>JAQYXR010000637.1:0-68542 GCA_030545055.2 Neoaliturus tenellus
CACCCCCCCCGTAGACTCACACACAGCACACTGACAGTGAGCCACGCCACCTCAGCCAACACGGGCAACTACACATGCCGGGCCCCTAACACCACCACAGACACCATCTACGTCTTCGTGTCAAAAGGTAATGGCAAAATGGCAACACCTCACCCCCCTGTAGACTCACACACAGCACACTGACAGTGAGCCACGCCACCTCAGCCGACACGGGCTACTACACGTGCCGGGCCCCCAACACCGCCACAGACACCATCTACGTCTACGTGTCCAAAGGTAATGGCAACACCTCACCCCCCTGTAAACTCACACACAGCACACTGACAGTGAGCCACGCCACCTCAGCCGACACGGGCTACTACACGTGCCGGGCCCCCAACACCGCCACATACACCATCTACGTCTACGTGTCCAAAGGTAATGGCAACACCTCACCCCCCCCGTAGACTCACACACAGCACGCTGACAGTGAGCCACGCCACCTCGGCCGACACAGGCAACTGTTAAGGGCACCCAACACCTTCACAGAAATCATCTACGTCTTCGAGTCCAAAGGTAATGGAAGTACCTCTCCCTACTGTAGACTAACACACAGCACACTGACAGTGAGCCACGCCACCTCGGCAGACACAGGCAACTACACGTGCCGGGCCCCCAACACCGCCACAGACACCATCTACGTCTACGTGTCCAAAGGTAATGGCAACACCTCACCCCCGTAGACAAACACACACAGCACGCTGACAGTGAGCCACGCCACCTCGGCAGACACAGGCAACTACACGTGCCGGGCCCCCAACACCGCCACAGACACCATCTACGTCTACGTGTCCAAAGGTAATGGCAACACCTCACCCCCCCACCCACCCGTAGACTCACACACAGCACACTGACAGAGAGCCACGCCACCTCAGCCGACACGGGCAACTACACATGCCGGGTCCCCAACACCACCAGACACCATCTACGTCTACGTGTCCAAAGGTAATGGCAACACCTCACCCCCCTGTAGACTCACACACAGCACACTGACAGTGAGCCACGCCACCTCAGCCGTCACGGGCAACTACACGTGCCGGGCCCCCAACACCGCCACAGACACCATCTACGTCTACGTGTCCAAAGGTAATGGCAACACCTGACCCCCCCCCCCTAGAGTCACACACAGCACACTGACAGTGAGCCACGCCACCTCAGCCGACACGGGCAACTACACGTGCCGGGCCCCCAACACCGCCACAGACACCATCTACGTCTACGTGTCCAAAGGTAATGGCAACACCTCACCCCCCCCCCGTAGACTCACACACAGCACGCTGACAGTGAGCCACGCCACCTCATCCGACACGGGACACTACACATGCCGGGCCCCCAACACCGCCACAGAAACCATCTACGTCTACGTGTCCAAAGGTAATGGCAACACCTCACCCCCCCCGTAGACTCACACACAGCACACTGACAGTGAGCCACGCCACCTCGGCCGACACGGGCAACTACACATGCTGGGCCAACGACACCACCACAGACACCATCTACGTCCACGTGTCCAAAGGTAATGGCAACACCTCACCCCCCCCGTAGACTCACACACAGCACACTGACAGTGAGCCACGCCACCTCAGCCGACACGGGCTGCTACACGTGCCGGGCCCCCAACACCGCCACAGACACCATCTACGTCTACGTGTCCAAAGGTAATGGCAACACCTGACCCCCCCCTAGAGTCACACACAGCACACTGACAGTGAGCCACGCCACCTCAGCCGACACGGGCAACTACACGTGCCGGGCCCCCAACACCGCCACAGACACCATCTACGTCTACGTGTCCAAAGGTAATGGCAACACCTCACCCCCCCCCCCCCGTAGACTCACACACAGCACGCTGACAGTGAGCCACGCCACCTCATCCGACACGGGCAACTACACATGCCGGACCCCCAACACCGCCACAGAAACCATCTACGTCTACGTGTCCAAAGGTAATGGCAACACCTCACCCCCCCCGTAGACTCACACACAGCACACTGACAGTGAGCCACGCCACCTCGGCCGACACGGGCAACTACACATGCTGGGCCAACGACACCACCACAGACACCATCTACGTCCACGTGTCCAAAGGTAATGGCAACACCTCACCCCCCCGTAGACTCACACACAGCACACTGACAGTGAGCCACGCCACCTCAGCCGACACGGGCTACTACACGTGCCGGGCCCCCAACACCGCCACAGACACCATCTACGTCTACGTGTCCAAAGGTAATGGCAACACCTCACCCCCCCCCCCCCGTAGACTCACACACAGCACGCTGACAGTGAGCCACGCCACCTCGGCCGACACAGGCAACTGTTAAGGGCACCCAACACCTTCACAGAAATCATCTACGTCTTCGAGTCCAAAGGTAATGGAAGTACCTCACCCTACTGTAGACTAACACACAGCACACTGACAGTGAGCCACGCCACCTCGGCAGACACAGGCAACTACACGTGCCGGGCCCCCAACACCGCCACAGACACCATCTACGTCTACGTGTCCAAAGGTAATGGCAACACCTCACCCCCGTAGACAAACACACACAGCACGCTGACAGTGAGCCACGCCACCTCGGCAGACACAGGCAACTACACGTGCCGGGCCCCCAACACCGCCACAGACACCATCTACGTCTACGTGTCCAAAGGTAATGGCAACACCTCACCCCCCCCCCCCCCCGTAGACTCACACACAGCACACTGACAGAGAGCCACGCCACCTCAGCCGACACGGGCAACTACACATGCCGGGTCCCCAACACCACCAGGCACCATCTACGTCTACGTGTCCAAAGGTAATGGCAACACCTCACCCCCGTAGACTCACAAACACAGCACACTGACAGTGAGCCACACCACCTCATCCGACACGGCAACTACACATGCCGGGCCCCCAACACCACCACAGACACCATCTACGTCTACGTGTCCAAAGGTAATGGCAACACCTCACCCCCGTAGACTCACAAACACAGCACACTGACAGTGAGCCACACCACCTCATCCGACACGGCAACTACACGTGCCGGGCCCCCAACACCGCCACAGACACCATCTACGTCTACGTGTCCAAAGGTAATGGCAACACCTCACCCCCGTAGACAAACACACACAGCACGCTGACATTGAGCCACGCCACCTCGGCAGACACAGGCAACTACACGTGCCGGGCCCCCAACACCGCCACAGACACCATCTACGTCTACGTGTCCAAAGGTAATGGCAACACCTCACCCCCCCCCCCCCCGTAGACTCACACACAGCACACTGACAGAGAGCCACGCCACCTCAGCCGACACGGGCAACTACACATGCCGGGTCCCCAACACCACCAGACACCATCTACGTCTACGTGTCCAAAGGTAATGGCAACACCTCACCCCCGTAGACTCACAAACACAGCACACTGACAGTGAGCCACACCACCTCATCCGACACGGCAACTACACATGCCGGGCCCCCAACACCACCACAGACACCATCTACGTCTACGTGTCCAAAGGTAATGGCAACACCTCACCCCCCTGTAGACTCACACACAGCACACTGACAGTGAGCCACGCCACCTCGGCCGACACGGGCAACTACACATGCTGGGCCAACGACACCACCACAGACACCATCTACGTCTACGTGTCCAAAGGTAATGGCAACACCTCACCCCCCCGTAGACTCACACACAGCACACTGACAGTGAGCCACGCCACCTCAGCCGTCACGGGCAACTACACATGCCGGGCCCCTAACACCACCACAGACACCATCTACGTCTTCGTGTCCAAAGGTAATGGCAACACCTCACCCCCCCCCCCCCCCCAGTAGACTCACACACAGCACGCTGACAGTGAGCCACGCCACCTCGGCCGACACAGGCAACTGTTAAGGGCACCCAACACCTTCACAGAAATCATCTACGTCTTCGAGTCCAAAGGTAATGGAAGTACCTCACCCTACTGTAGACTAACACACAGCACGCTGATATTGAGCCAATGGACATTTTGGGAATGTTCCTTGGCGATAAGATAATTGAACCATCGTGCAGATAACTGGTGCAGCGGCACTAGCGCGCGGAGCAATGACATATACCTAACTGTGACCTTGACCATTAGAGCGCTATGGTGGTTGAAATATTTCTGTTTTAGTTGAATAACATTATATAGCGTAACATAACCTAACTTAACGAGCCGCAGGCTCGTACCTGATATATTTGAATCCCCCTGAAAGTTGTAATGATTGATTTACAGAAGGGGACAACACGGCCGCCATTCAGAGGTTGGAGACATCCTCTTCAGGAGTCCAGAGCGCCACACTGCTAACTGCATGTCTCATGTTCCACTGTGCCTTCCTCAGATAGCTGTTTAGGGTAAGTGAACCACTTCCACAAATTGTTTGGCTCCCGATATGTATTACAGCAACTAATAATGAAATTGAAAGAATCAATCAAATTGGTACATAAATAATGAACTTATAATTTGACCGTTTGAGCTTACTATCCAGTTTTCTTGACTACAGTAACGTAATTTTAGGACTATGCAAATAAGGATTACTGATTACAAAATGAAAATGTCATTTTTTTGTAAAACTACGAACCCCAAAGTAAAATACAACCTTAATTCAAACCACTGGAATGTGTATCAAACTATTTTACTATTACAAGTTAGTTTGTTAATTTATGATAATTTCAAGGAGCGATTATTTAAATTATATTTTACAAGACGGTCTGTCAGCTTATTAAAGCGCCTGAACTCAATTTAAACTTCTCTTCGCCTCTAAAAATATTTCCCAAACTGAATTCATAAATTTCGTTTTCCCGACTTTTTAAATTTGGTTTCATTCTTTAGCAAAACATAACTACTATAAACTTATTTCTATTGATATCAAATTAGTATTTATGTATAATGAGTATCAGTTACGATTCTTATAGGGAAAAAATACATTTACCTTTCGAATGAATTAATATAGTTTGTTGATTAAAGCAATACAAAACATAATGACCGTAATATTATAGTTTTGGATTTGATGGATAAAAAAATTACATACATTTGATTTACATTTCAATCAAATACAATTTAATACGTTTTGACCTTTCCTAGAAACTAATGAACCAATACATTTCAATCATATATGAGCTCTACTGAATAATTAGCTATCACCTCTTAATCCTGGGTTTATTTCCTGATCAATATTGCTAGCCTAATAATAACTAATACTTATTTTTTGTTCCAGATTTAACTTTTCCATTTTTCTACCAGACGAATTTGGACATGGGAAATATGAAAATTGCAAAGAGAAGGGTGAAAATCTGCGTGCTGCCTTAAAAGTTACCATTAAGTGTCTAATCGAAGATAGAACATGATTTAATTTTCAAGTTACTTCAGTTCCTTCACAAACCCATTCATATTAATGTTTATAATACTTTCTTGGACGCTCATGAAGTCATTATAGTTGGAATAGATGTTATCGACTGATAATTATTTCCAAACATCAAGTGTAACATACCAAGTAGTTGATCCCTAAAATGTTTATTGTAATCCAAAATAAAAATCTTACAGAATATTATTTGAGAAAATCATTTGATTACCCTATATGTACTCCTTCTGTAAAATATTCGAAAAATAACTTTTTAAATATACATTAAAATATTTACTTGATTACCATTCTCCATTTAAACATGTAAACACTTTTATATTTGTTTCTTAAATTTTTATTTGAATTTTATATAATTGTAAGCATAATTAACACCAGTATTTTGAAACAAAATCAAATGGCATTTCGATTTTATTTGATTATTTATGATTTTAAGTTTGGATAATATATAATGAATACGGTATAAATAAACAACAACAACAAAATTGGTGGCCAATAAACAATAAACTTAATATGTTATGTGTTAATTAACTTGAGAGCTTTGTTAGGTTATTTTATTAATAGTATGAACGACTTACACGGGAAATCCATTTTCAAATTATTCCATCACTGTGAGTTTTAATTAAATTTTGCAACATAATTAATTGATAAACTATATTGTTGGAAAATGTTTCCATATTTATGTAAAATATTTTGGTATATCTTTTTATAAATCAGCATGATAGCACAGTTTTTCATGTATATGCATACAGTGTTAAGCGATCAACAGTTGTTGATGGTATCACAGGGATGACTCTACAGGTGTAAAAGATTTATTAAATTGATAATTTTGATTATAAAATTAATCTGCTTCATTAAACACGGATTTTAAACTCAAATAAAACATAAAACAAAAGCTTACTCTTGTGATTTCAATTTTTAAAATTAATCAATTTTTAAGGTATTGATGTATCTTTTCTCCCACGCTCAGGACAGCTACTTGACTACTATTGCCTCATTCAAAGTAAAATTTGTTTCAGATTGTTTTCGATCTAAAGCTCATTATTGTTAGAAAATAAGATTATTATATTTTGCATTTGCTGCTTACAATGACCATAAAATTATTAAGATACAATACCGATTTGTAATGCAAAGGATTCCTGGTTGCACTTTAAAGGCAAGAGTCATATGAGTGCAATACCAAAAGGTTAAGTAAGTTGCACAAAAAGTGTTAATTTTTCCGTGCCCTAACCTAAAATGGTATTTTTTCTTAAAAATCATACTAATCCAAAAAAATAAGGAAAATGTAAATAAAAAACCTCTTACATACTATATTTTTATGCAAGATTTTGAGATTTTATTCATTCCACTTATACATCAGCTGTTTAAGAAATATTTAAATTAAGATGCAAGTCAACTACTAAACCTAAAAAAATGAAATGTTAATGAATTTATCTTTAATTAGTTTTATTACCTTAACATTTTTGCAGTATGATGAAAAACGTTTTTCATCACTTGAACGGAAAATGGTTTTTTGTGCTTAATAGCTAGTCGACGATAAAAACAATAAAACACGACTGCGCACAGAAATTTTTTTTTCGGCCTAGCGTTGAAAACTACTATTATAATACATAAGCATTAAAAAGTATATTTAGTCACTAGTCCAGACAGTGGGTCGTTATAGGTGGTAGATCGAATTCAACCAGGCACCGGTATAACACTTTCGGACGAGTTACAAACTGTACCTTTCATCATATCATCTTTAAAAAATATAGTATACAGTTTGGTTAAAGTTATATAAATTTGCACCCTACCTTAATGCACATTTATTCGTTTACCGAAACTTCTATAGGCCCTATTCACCTTAATCTTAATCTCACCTATGGCTGCGCTGGGTGTCAGTCCGAGTCAGTTGCTGTTCGTTCTTGGAAGGCTGATAATTTGCATTCCAATATAATCTTAATAACTTAATACCTTTACTGAAATGGCGACCTATCCACGTTAAGGCGGCAAACTACGATTTTTGTTATTAATCTCTGTAGACTATAGCACTAGGCTGGACAATGGCTTGGATAGACTATAGTAATGGCCACTCTGCTCACACGCAAAAAGCGTTGGTGGTTAAAAAAAGCCCTACGAGTACTTTATAATATTTAGTCCTTCAGTATATTTTCGTAAATCATCATGCATAAGAAACTAGCTCACAAAATGATAATGAAATTACCAGATTGACTAAACCTAAATTTAAAAGGATAGGTACCTATTATCAAAACTGACATTTATCATCTTTGTTTATAATTTTTATGTTATGTCGTTTAAATTTTGATAGTAGTTATTTAAACTTTTTCACACCTGATGGTGTGGAATACGGAAAATAGTGTTCTCAGATGGCATTTTCATATTTTGTAGCCTAATCACGGGCATAAAAATATCCCTAAATCGAAAGTTTCACGACAACCGACACATCACAATGGACATAAACTTTATAATCCCTTCTAATATTATATATGTGAATATCCAGTTGTTTGTTACGCTTCCACACGAAAACTACTCTACCGATAATTATGAAACTTTGTAGACATATTCTTTGAGGTATCAAAAGTAACATAGGATACAACAACTTTTTTTCGAAAGATAAAAAAAAATTTTGTCGAAATATCAAAAAATCTATTTTATTACTTATTTATTTGTTACTAAGGAACAAATTAAATGAAATATTAGGTGTTAAAGCTATTTCTTATATTTAGGGTGAGCATGACAGCGAGTAAGAGTAGCGAACTAGCTAAATCTGACGGCAGGTGAGCTTGACGACCAGAGAGCGTTAACGAACGAACTAAACCTGACGGTGCGTAACGCAAGCGAAGTCACTGGAAAAAAGCTAGTTAAAATATAAAATAAGTCCAATGAAGGTAGTGACGACGCCGTCAATAGATAAGCAGCATTGAAGGTGAGTTGTCCGTCGGTTTGCGCTTGGATGTTTTTTTAGATGCAGGAGCACTTTCGGAGTTTCACCATTATCAACTGCTACTTGTTAGTAGTAATACTCAACTACTACTTGTAAGTAGTACTCTGTTTCAACTGCTAATTCATTATCAGTAGCAGTTGACAATGGCAAAACTCCGAAAGCGCTCGTACAACTCTAAAAGCCTTTAATAGCAGCCTGACGAACAACTCATCTCCAATGTTAAATATAAAATATTAACATGGAATGTTAATGGCAATTGTTTGTATTTTACTTATCTACACGTACAATTTGTGTATGGTTTTTACCTATACCTGTTTACTTACACTTATTTCATTTTATTTCAAGGATATAAGCAGTTTAAGGATTAATTTTGTTATAAGGTTAAGGATTTATGAAATTGATTATGATTGTAGCTGACGAGAACTCTTCTGAAACGCTGAAACAAGCAACAGCAATTTAAGACACGCAAACCACGGCAAAGCATTTAAACGATCGATGAATTTAATTTGCACTCCACTCTGTTAAACCTAATATAAGTTTTAACAGTTGAAGGGCATTCAAAAAACCAATAAACTTACAATTTAATTAAATATTACTCCATTATTATACAGTTATGTTATGTTTTAATAATAAGCTGTTATTCCATAGTATTGTTCTTTCTACAAGTGTTGTCTTGAATTAATTATGCAATGGGTAGCTTTCAAAAGCAAATTGTAAGTAAACGTACAACAGTTAAATCCTTACCCTTCAATTTTAATTTTGTTTAGAGAACTTGAGGTAGGTTGTTTGGTTTCCACTACAGTTCTCATTTGATTTTGTTACCCAGGTCATCAGCAGCAGAACCCTTAACCTATATATCAGGTGCGGTTGAGTGGATAGCTGTTATTGGAATTGCAAAAACATTTTTGCCCCTAAGAAATTGTATAAATGTTTGCCTATGCATTTGTCGTTTTCTTAATTCCTCGTAGGATTGATTCTACAATTTTACAAAATTGTTACTACAATTTTACTTTTAATCATTATAAAACATTTGTTTATTCTATAAAAAATATATTGAATGTTCAGAGTTTAGAAGTAGAGTGTACAAGTAAAAGTAAGTATAAAGATGGGGGAGAGGAGGGAGAAACATAAAATAGTTTCAACTCGTATATCACGTATAAGACGGATCCTCGCCACCAGCGGATTGTAAACTGAGGTAGGCCGATCGATACCTTCCTTTGGTGGAAAATACCCATGAGTCAAGCTGTGAAGTAAATAAAACAACGAGTGATGGACAGAGGAAACGTTAACGAGAAATATATACAGAAGAAACCACTTATGATGTAGCGAACGAAGAAAATCAATGAACTTATGTTAGGACTAGAATGAGTAATTTAATAATTAAAATGACAAATTTTAGCTGTGTTTTGTTAATGTTTTTATTTTTTAATTTACCTTGACATATTACAATATTTTACCTAAACAAAACTGCTATGATGGTAATCAAGACATGCAAGCCCTAACTAAATAAATCAATATACCAACATCACACTTCAATGCTTTATGACAAGGACTGACACATTTGTTTAGAACTTAAAATAAATTGGAAAATTTAAATAAATCAATCGGTATAGAAACACTCTAATATTGTGTATTAGTTTAATAAAGTTACCATAAATATTTTAGTTTAAAATTTTTAATTCGCCAGATTTATAACGAAAACGTTCAGTGCAATTATGGCCTTAAAGATAATCCAAATTAACCATTAATAAGATTATAAATTTACAATATTGAGTAAAAATAGAATTTAAAATGTAACAAAACTTTTGTGCAGCATATTCTGTGACAGTGGAATAGCATTGTTGCGAAAGGAAGGAAGTTAACCCTGCAATTATTAAAACAATCTGTATCAGGTATCCACTCAGCTGATTGTTCCATTTCGATTTATGTTTTAGTTCAATTATTTAGTTTTAGCCTAACCTCAATAGAGTGTGACATAATGTACTTAAGAATTTTTGTTACAAGAATAGCACCGTTGATGTAGTCACCTAATGTAACGTATGTACTGTATTGTTGTTGATGAATAAATAAACTTTATTGATTGATTGAACTACAATTAGATCAAGTGACATTGGGTGATGCCACTTTTACGATAGGGTACCGCATAACCTATACATGGTCACTATCATTCATACAGTGTTTACAATGATTTGTAGGCTACAATGACTTTACGATCCATGTAGGCCATCCTACACTATTTAAAATATAGTACAAAACAATATATGTTTTCATACAACTGTAATATCAAAAATAAAGACTTGATTATGAACATATTAATAAATCAATAGTAGTTTTCATCATTATGAGCAAAAGTGGGTCTTTTTGGTGTACTCGGCTGCGCCTCGATTTTAAAACACGATTAAGCTCAAAAAGACACTTTTGCTCCTAGTGATGAACACGTTTTTTTATCATAATGCGAAATTAGACTTTTGATCGTTAAAAATATTAATTATATAGTTGTATTTTCGAGGTTGTATTTACAAAGTAAGTAATATGCAGTGTTTACATTTCTGTTATTTACAAACAATGCTCTTTATAAAGTTTGAATTCTGCTCCTCAACATTAATAAATGTATAATAGACTAATATACTTGGCAAACAGCTGACTTCTCAGTCCTAGGACCTGAAGAAATTCTCCAGCTGATTTTTCAGTCCTAGGACAAAACAGAATCGGTTTTGGTACTTTTGAGAACACAAAAAACAGGCTGATTTCGTGCAGAATGAAAAAAAGTATTATCCTACAAAGTTAACACTATATTCACTATTATAACAAAGGGAATTGCATTTTATCATGCCTTGGGTAATTTAAAAATAAATGAATACACAAAGGCTTAATAGAGACGGTTATTTTCTCAGTTTACAAGAGAGAGCATGTTGATGAAAGTTGAAAGGGAAACCTAATCATTTACTTTTATCTTTCAAAAATAAAGGCGTTTTAACTCCTTTTTTTAAAAACTTATCTATCAATCAAGTCGTGCAAAGAACTTATAAAATGCATAGACTAGTTTGTCTAATTAAGTTTGTTTGTACATTTTAATAATTTTATATAAACAGAAAACATTGTTGAGTAATTTACCTAATAGGACAGTTTAATAATATAATATAAAGGTTGGAGAGTTTTAATGCATTTAATTTCATATTAAAATTATGTATATTTTAAATTACTGGAGTCATAAACAATTCTTATAGTATAAAATCACAAACAAATGTTAAAACAAAGTTTTTTAAATAAGTAATTTTACCAAATTTGTTCAATAAGAAAACTAATTCATTGATTTAATTTTACTATTGCATTTACTGTAATAAAAAACCATTTGTGATTTAGTTTTTTATCTATTTTTATTTTAAAACATGATGTGAGTAGTTGAGACTTATAATATTTAGAAATTATACAATTAAAAGAACAGTTGTTGAAACTGATACACATAAAGGTTTACAACAAAGAAAGTATGTAGCCCTAACGCTTTATCAGTTTTCAATGGTACATAATACGATTATATCGGTTTACATGAGACTGGAATAAAAACAATAAATTCAAACCGCTTAATATTTTGAGGGTTTTGTTATTTACAAAATTTAGCTGATGTTCTAAATATGAAAGTTAATTGTTTATACAATGCATTGCAATACACGAATTAAAACAAAATTAAACAAATAACGCGTAAGAACTATTTTTATCCAAAAATACTTAAAGATAAAGCAATACTCCATTTAGTTACTGTTTTAAACAGATACAATCGATGTACATAATAAACCTTGTAAGAATTCGTTTTTGAACCGATCCCCAAGCTCTTATTTTGTATGAAATCTAAACCCTTTTTAGGACTAACTAAAAACTATAAATTTAATTTGAAAAATGAATACAGCACTTATGTCATAATATTTCATCTAAATAAACTAGACATTCCCGAAGTGAACGAATAATCCTTTTGATACGATAGAAGATAGCAAATATCATACTTAGTCAGTAGTGTGAATTGCGGCTGCTGGGCCAGTTCAAGGTCACCTGAGGGATGACGTCATCGAGGTCAATGACCTCACCGATGACGTCATCGATGACGCAATCGATGACGTCATCGATGACGCAATCGATGACGTCATCACCAATGACGTCATTTCCATGACGTCACACCCATGACGTCGCAGAAATGACATGGCGATGACGTCATCACCCCTTACGTCATCATTATGACGTCATCGACGCTATCTTTTGTTGTTTGGCTTGATTATGGTTCGACGGCATAGTTACATGTGTCGGTAAAGTTGCGGAAGAAAATGCCCACCACCATCGGTTGGAAAGTTTCAATGTTACTTTGTAGGTTTTCTTTTTAAAAATTCCGTTTGGATGACCTTGAAACTTCCCCCACTACTCCACCATGCCCCCACTACTTCACCATGTTCCAGCATGAGTCTCAAATCAAGCATCATTCCTTGTTCAACAGGCAACCATGGCAGACAAAACCGTCACCCAAGCTGACTCCACTACTGATATTGGTTCATGTACAGGTTGGAAACTGAAATCGACAGTGTTCACTATTTATAAACCATATGTGAAAGGATGAAAGATATACTCCAAGAAAACCCTGGGATTATGATACAAATGACATTGGACTATGATTGGTCACAAGTTAGAATGCAGTAGGACCACAACAACGGCCAGCACTTGCCACAGTATTCACCAATGTCGCCAATTTACCCGTATGGTGAATCTGACGAGGATGAAGATGTGGGAGACGACGTGGATGAAGATGTGGGAGACGACATGGATGACGAGGCTGACAGGGTGTGACCTTCTTTCCTTTTTTTTAACCCAATTTGGATGACTTTGAAATTTCCCCCTCCACATTGATTAGGTCTACCCTCTCTATTTTTAAATGATGTTACAACAGTCTGCGGCTCACCTCATTCCTTGCTTAGCAACCATGGCTGACAGGACTCTTTCTCAAGTTAACTCCACTACGGACGAAGAATTTCCGATGTGGTGGACCGTTCATTTGCAAGATGCAGCAGAAGTGGAGATGGTGTATCAAAAATTAATATATGTATTTAACCAGAACCCAGGCGTCGAATGTAAGATTTATTTGGATTTTGATGCGACCGGGGTCTGTACAGAACCTTCTACTTCCAGCCAGCCTCATCCAGGAGATTTTACACATCTGTACACTTCAATAGCACCGGCGGATATAACTATCTGCGAAGCTGACTCGACTACACATTACATTCAGCCGACACATTGGGTATTAATTATTGACACATTGTACAAGGTGGAATCGTTGTGTAATAGATTAAAGGACTTGATGGTGCAAGATCCTGGCCTTCGCTTTAAACTAGATATGTATTTTATCTGGGGAGCACCCGCGCGGGATTCTGACGACTCTCATTCTTCGTCGGAAAGCTCTCCAAGTACTACAGACGACGAGGACGACTAGACATCTTTTTTAAAACACGATTTGAATGACCTTGAAATTTCCCCCTCCACTTGCCTGAGTTTATTTAAGCGTCATTCTCACTGACTACGGCATCACTTCATCGTGCGCCTTCACCGCAGCAACATGGAGAGTGAACTCAGCTACTGTTGCAAACAGAAATGTTTTTCATGGCCTAAGGACAGTGATGTGGTGGATGGACTAGCTTGTCGTAAATGTGACGCTTTTTCCCAATGCATGTGTAAGTGCAAGTCTTGGAAGAAGTCGAAACCAGAATTGAAGACATTTCATGTTTACCAGCTCAGAGGGCATATTTACACTTGTTACCCTGAACGATGCATCGAGTTCCCACTGAAACACCTGACCAGCTGCAAACATTGCAACTCTTGTTTCGTGGGCTTTTGCAAACGTTATTTAGCAGAATGTCGGTGCAGGTCGAATTGGCATACCGAAGCTCTTTACATCGACTAAATCGCTGAAGAAGCACAAGAGTAGTTTTTCTACTCTTTGACTTTTTTAAAACTCCGTTTGTATGACCTTGAAATTCCCCCCACCACTTCCCCATATACCTAGAGTCCACGGAGCCGGACGGTCAGTCGCTCGGTGACTGTCGTAGGATGCGCATCGGCGTCGACACTCTGTTGTTAAGTTTTCACACAGTAATATGAAATTGCGGGTGTTGTGTCTGTTCAAGGTCACCTGGGGGAATAACGATTGACCATTTAGGCAAGGTCATGTCACAGACTCTAGTTTAACTTGGCACTTTTGCTGTTTCTCATCGCAAATTCACTCCAAGTCGTCAAGGTCACGGGGACTCTGACTGAAACTCGGAGCGTAGTGCGAGAAACGGCAAAAGTGCCAAAACAATTTAAGTTTCGGCGTGACCTTGACCTTAATGGCGTCGATGACGTCATAATGATGACGGAAGGGGTGATGACGTCATCGCCATGTCATTTCTGCGACGTCATGGGTGTGACGTCATGGAAATGACGTAATTGGTGATGACGTCATCGATTGCGTCATCGATGACGTAATCCCTCAGGTAACCTTAAACTGGCCCAGCAGCCGCAATTTCACACTACTTTAGTCCCCTTGGATTAGGTTGGACAAATGAAAGAGTAGTAAAATCGTTGTCATGTGACAAAAGCAGACTGAACCAATATACTGTCGTGCTCGGGATTTGTTCGGCAAAGAATCAAGAACTCCAAAAAAATATACGCGTTATTTAATCTATATTTCTTAACTAATTTATTTAATACTTATTTAACTTTGTATTTGATGTTCGTAAAACTAAATCACATTAAGTCTAATGTAAATAAAATTAATGTAATATCTGTTAATTTTAACGGACCTAATTTAAATGAAAAGTAAATTTTTTTAATGACATTGTAAAAGTTTAATTTAGACTATAGTAAATGGTTGATTAAAGATTTTTTGTTTTTAATTTATACATTTAAAACGACATTAAATTAATAGAACAACAATCTTTAATCTTGCTCAAATGTGACAGATTAATATATAAAACAAATAATAATTTGAAAAAAGGTATAGGCCTAAAGATATAAACGAGATTAGTGATATTTAGATCTTCAGCGTGAAAGTTTGATAACAATTAATGTAATTCTAGATTATACCAGCAATGTCGTTTGAGCTTGATTTATAATAAGTTGCACATTTCGTGAATTTTAATTGTACATACTCTCACTCGTTACTTTTTCTACGTGATTTCATAAATAAAGTAGACGAATATATTATTCGAAATTATTCCCTGGTATTCAACTTAAAGGGTGACTGAAAGTGAAACATTTCCTAACTAAAGGAAAATATGCCACTTGCTTTTAAAATGTACAATTTTTCAGGATTTACTATCATGAAGTTACTGTTGTATTCCTACAACTCTTAACGAATATCAACCTCTATTTAAGGATTTATTTAAATAAATTAGATTACGAAGCTTGCAAAGTATCTGGTATAAAATATTTGAGCAGGAGAAGAAAATATATTCAAAGCTGAATAAGTGTTTCTGCTATTGAATAAAAAATAGAAAAAAACAGTAAATTCGAAAACTATTACAAATAATTCCCTTATTAAAATATTCCGTAATCATCAATAGACAGTTTGTTAATTTAATCGCATTAATATTCCCTCTCTTTCTCAAGACTGACCCAAAACAAACACAATAAGCTGTACAATATTCGGTTGTGGTCTTGCATTTGTTTGTTTTAATATCAATTTACAAATATTTTTATGTTTAAACAAATTTTCGTATTTTAATATAATCTTTAAATAATTGACAGACAATTTAATACTAGGCCTATATTAAATTTAAATATAAAATAAAAACAATTCACAGCAAATGAGCCTTATTAATGAGGTTATTTCAAATCTCTTAGAATAATTGTCTCCTAAAAAGAATTTTTATTATACTGGCATATAGAGTAGAATTATGTATCAGGAATTACCCAGATAGTAGTGGGGTTTGGTTACTTTCAAAACGGAAGTCGTGCCAATTGCCAGCCGCTGCCGGCCAGCTGCCATCGGCCAGCTGCCAAATCAGTCGCTGCCGCCATATGCCATGCCATATAGCTTCAGGTGGGGTAGGAGATGTTATTTGAAATTTGAAATTCAACTTGACAATTGGGTTATGGAAAGTAAGTCAAGGTCATCCAGAGTAAGTTTTAAAAAACCCTATCCCGCTACCACCGGAGTAATAGTTCGGAGAGTGGAACTAACTCCGGTGATAGCGGGATAGGTATAGAATTAGGTTTGTGAATTTTATTTGTGAAAAACATACAATCAATGTGTGACAGCAGTGTTTAAACAAGTTGAAGTTTTGTTATGAACTACAGAGTTGTAAACACAAACACCGACGACGATGAGAAGGTAAACGCAGAGTCCCCAGATGATATATTTAAAAAGTTTGAACAAACGTAACATCTCGAGTTGGTTTTCCCGTTCCATTTCCAATCGTTTGATTTCCAATTTCAATTTATCCTCTTCCATCCTTGTTACAAATGGAACTTCATCCATCATATCCATCATGTTTGTGTTTTTTTGAAATTTTGAAAGAAGCGATGTTGATAGTTGAAGAGGCGAGGATGGAATGAGAGTTAAAAGAGGGAAATGTCGGTTAAATAAAGAAGTGGTGGGGGGAAAGAGCGTTGTTACATAGAAGCGGTGGGGGAAAGATGCTGCTCATCATTTGCCTCAGAAGTTGTGTCCGACTGTAGAGGGGTAAGAGGAGTAGTATTTAGTAAACTGTCTTCATCAGAACTTTCAACCTTATTACAAATAGGACAAGCGTAAGTTATTTCCAAATTCATTGTAATAGCGTTAAATTTATCTATAATTTCATTTAAAGCATTAAATATTTCTTGTAAATCATCTTTTGAGTTTATTTCAAAACTAGCATTCATTCGTGCCAATGGAGAAGTGTTCATCGTTAGAGAGTTGGCAATCGAATGAGGATTAGCGCCTAGGGAAGGGGGCTTATATAATGGCGACCTTGAGCAGGTGTTTAGGGAGGGGGGCTTTCTAGGGAGGGGGCTTCTATATTGGGGACCTTGAGCTTATGATTGAATAAAACGTTTAGTTCTTCTTCTTTGTCTTTTAATTCAATTATTTGAACCGAAGTAGTTGTTTCATCCTCTTCACTCGATGAAGAAAACAATTCTCCAGGATTTAAATATTGAACTACAATTCTGAACCATCTTATAGGATATTCGTCAATGACAGAAAGTAAGTTTTGAAACAATTCTTCCATCTCCTCCCTGTCAGTTATTATATGTTCAAACTTGATAAATTTTCCTTCCATGTTGTTAGTTAGAGTGTTGGAAGTGGAATGATTTAATATTATATAACAATTAGAACTAATGGTGGGGGAAATCTCAAGGTCATCCAATTGAAGTTTTAAAAAAGAGTGTAAAACTGAAATTATACATTTGATGGTTCTACAGGATCGGAATACCAATCTGATCTGTATTTACATCTTTTTATCATATGTGTACAAAAATCATCTTGATGAGACTTGGTGCGTTGACAATGAGCAAGATCTAGAGGGTGAAATTTGAAACATCTTTGAGGACAACATGTATGAAAATATCTTGATTTGTAAAATTTGAAAGTTCGCAATTCCGGTGGCGGTAGTTGTTTTGTTTTACATTTGCAATAACAAGATCCGAAGAATTCACATTTAGTACAAGCTAACCCATCCACCATCATTGGTCCTAAATCTGTACACTGTTGTTCACAACAGTAACGAGGTTTGTACTTGTATTTTTGCTCTTCCATGTTGACGCTGCGGAGTCTAGTGAAAGAATAAGATTGTATAGTGATGAATAGCGAGTTTTATGTACTATGAAAAGTGGTAGGGGTAATTTCAAGGTCATTCAAATGGAGTTTTAAAAAATTATACCTTACAAGTGTAAGGATTATTGAAATTTAGGAAGTTTGTTTCTGTTTGTTTTCTTCAGACTTTTTTTCTCTCTCCGCCTTAGCCATAGCAATAAGTTCTTCTGTTGATAGTGGATGTACTTCAGGAAATTTTAAAATTAATTTAGCTTGATATCCTTCTTTAGTTAATACATCTAAATCTTGAGTCATTTGTTCAACAGTGTTATAATCCTTTCCATAGATTTTCCCATCAAGTTCAATCATCATTCTGTATAACATTTTGTAGAATAGATCTTGTTGTGGCGAGAGCTGAGAAGCGAATGATTATTTATCAAACTGTTACATCCTTTTTATGAACTTGATATTAATCACGTGATTCCTTAGTTGTAATTTTATTTATTAAAAGTTATTCAACATTGGTAATACTTCTGGAACTTGACGTTATGTTGACCAGCTGGCGATGAAGAAGTTGTAGGTTGTGTAGAAAAAAATATTTCATCATCGCAATATTTTGTTTTAGTGAACATCCTTGTATTAGTAGCACTAACATCAACAGTTAAGTGATAACCACCGGTAAGTAAAACTCGCATTTCGTTAGTTAAATCTTCAAGTTGTTCAAAAGTAGTTATGGTGTTGGTATCATAAGATGCACACTTAACCTTTAGGGACATGTTGAAGTTTTGTATTTAGTGATAGAGAGTGAGATGTGTACGGTACGAAAGGTAGTCGTAGACTGATGAATTTAACAAGTTGATTTTCACTTTTATTATCACACAAAATTGGGTCAAGGTCATCCCATGGAATTTTTAAAAAAAGCAACATATTGTAATGTACAAACACATTACAATATGTTGCTTTTTTTATTTTTTTTTTTTTAGGTTTATATCATATTTATTGAGAAACAAATACAAAGAAATATTTACAATCTTATGTACAAACTAATCAGTAGTAGGTGTTACATGAATTGTAAGTTCAGTAGAGTTGTTTCCACTTGGTCCATGTGATACCAAATAGAGTGCGCCGGGTTGAATTATACGAAGATCTTCATTTTGTAGTAGTTGTACGAAGCGCTTTGGTAGGAAGATTTGAAATTTTGCTTCATCACCAATTGTATAAGGTGCCTCGCTTAATGTGCAATTTATAGCATCACCTACTGAAGTTTCCATCTTCTTTATAGTATGAATGATGTAGTGTTTTTCTTCTTTCAGCTCGGAACATTTCTTTGTAGGTAGGATTGTTGATTTTGAATGAGCGTTGAATTGTTCAACTAAATTTTGAAGTAAGTTGTTTGATGCCATCTTAATGTTTTTGCTGATGCTAATCTTCTTGTTAATAAGAATATCCGTTGGAGATGTTGTCTCTTCGGAGGTTCGAGTAATACTCATGCTGTGTCATGGTAGCGCTCTCACTTTTATTATCGAGACTACCCCCACCACTGACACTACCCCCACCACTGATGCTACCCCCACCACTTTGTTGAAGGAAATTATTCAAGCGGTAGGCATTCTTCAAAGCACACTGTGACCTTCGATGTTTAAAACTTTTTGATGAAATACAAAGTTCATTAAAGTAGCATTGGAAATCTCTATCTATTATTGCATTTATCACTTCATTGCTTGTAAATGATTGTATCCAATTTGCTTTTTCCAATCCTCTTGTGTAGATAGTTTTAAACTCTTTACAATAATGATTCATAATATGCGGCATCATGTTATAATGAATAAAACCTTCATCCCATTTTAAGTTATGAAAATGTTTGTTTAACCATTTGTTTGTAACTTTCGCTTTAGTTGTTAGTTTATTGAATGGAAATGGAGGTTTGAACAAGTAATGATAAATTACAGATGTGTTCATATCTAAAATTACTAATTCTTTAATAATGAAATTTCCATCATTCCCTCGAAAAGCTTGAAATTCAATTATACCTCTTTTAACTTCCATTAACTGTGATGCAGTAGAAAACGAAACCCGTTTGTTCATGATGAAGTCTCATCCACAACTGACTGTTATTACAAACACGATTGTTCTTCTTTTATTTCTTGCGCTTCTTCGTTTATATTAAAATTGGTGTGATAGCTGTTTAATTGTCTCCACATATCCACTTCTTGAGGTATTCGATTAAAAATTGAAGTATCCACAGGACCATATAAAATTGGAATGAATGGTTGTCTGTCCAATGTATCGATTAGATAATCTTTAATTATTGTACTTGAAAATACTAGTTGTTTTAAGTATCTAGTGACAGGACCGGTAGTACAACTTAAAGTGTAAAATTCTTCTTTAGTGAAATGTAATTTTACATCATGTCTAGTTAAATCTTTGAAGCGAACAACTTGTCCCCCACGATGTTTGATTATATCAACTTCAATATTTGATTCTAATAAACTTAATCTTGTTCTTTTTCCAAATGTGTTGTTAGTTAAATAACATTCCAAAAGATGTAAATGTTTCATTAGAGAATCCCAAGAAGTTTCAGTAAAGATAACCATTTTACTTCCTTGATTTAACATAACAATTGGTGAATAATCCAATGATTTTACAATTCCAACAGATATACTTTTTGTCATGCATGAAGAAATAGGGTAGAAAATTCGAAGAAATACTTCTGTTAAAATATTTGTTGTAATGTTAACTTCAACCTTTTTTCTTTTTACTTCTTTTTCATCTTCTCCTTCTTCTTCTTTCTTCTTATGTTTGTTAAACTTGAGGAATTCATCCATTTCTTGTTCAACTTGCTTTTCTATATCAGAACTATTTTCATCCATTAGAGGTGTATTTTCTTCTCCGTTAGTAGAATTCATCTTGCGAACGATGTTTCCCAAACGACGGTTGAAGATAGAATGAAGTTTCTACTAGTTAATTTCCTGCTTTTATATTTTTTTGTAAAATTCTTGAAATTTATACAATTACATAATTGTTTATTTTCAACTTGTGTTTTATAAACAAAATTCTAACCTTAAAAATTGAAGAAGATAATTCTAACCTCAATATTTTGCAGTAGTTGTACTAATTCTTCTTAAAGTACATTCTTCACTATTCCGGTCAGTGGTGTGTAAGTAACTATTTTATCATGTAGAATTAGACAGTATGCCGAAGTTCCATCCGCTACTGGTTCTTCAAATTCCATTTCAATTTTTATATCCACACTTGATGATTTTACTGATTCATTTTGTTTTGAACAATCGATTACAATTATTGGAGCTTTGGAATAATACTGATCAGGTGATAATAGTGGTGTATTAGTCTTTCCATAATATGATGATTGAAATCTTGCATACATATCATATAAAATGGAAAAACGTTTTTTGCTAAACATGACATTTAAATTGTCATATGGAAAGAATTGAGAGTTTAAGAAAACTTTACAATTCTTTATTTTACAGTGATCAAATTGACCAGCATTTGCAGTAATAACATCTTTTCGCTTAGTTTGAAAACCGAGTATTATGTACCTTGCACGTTCCAAGTAAGTTGATGTTTTGACGGTCCATGTTTGTCGTTCTGTTAAAGGTAATGTAGGGTATTCATGAAATTCCCAACTTCGGAATGGCATTACAATGTCACGGTCAGATTTTAACTTTCTTAACAATACGATTCTATGTTCATCAGCCAATCTTACATGAGGTACTCTCCAAACAACTTTATCCAATTGTAGTTGCCATTCCAGTTTATCTTCCGTAGTTGCAGGGTCTGCAAGTATTAAGTCCTTATTAGTTGAAGATCTGAGTAATACTAATTCTTGTTTAACATTTATTATAACCCTTTTGTAATCTTCAGCAAATCCTAAAAGCAATCGTAAAGGTACATGAAAATCAAAATGACCGTTGGAAGCAGGTGTTATAGTGTCTTTATCAGGAGCAACCCATCCGGCAGTGACTATTGAATTCTTCTCATGTGGTGTTAATGATGTTAATCCTTTTAATGTAGTTGTTATACCAACCTTTTTTGTTGAATCAACTGTCACCCCTGATATCTCATATCTTATTTCATCAAAAAGATATGCCATTGGGTTATTTATAAAAGGAACTGTTGAAGCAGTTTTTCCATCCAATTTTAATACCCTTCCTTCGATGTACAAATAACTTTCACATGGTAATGTGTAAATATCTTGTTGTTGAATGGGAATTCTTATTTCATCATTATTGTTTAATTTTGATGAAGTGTAAGGGTTGTGTGTGTGATATTCCTTCTCCCATAGTGTTTCGTCGAATGTCGGTCCTTGAGATATATCCAGGATATCCATCGTTGTTAAGTTTCAATCCAATCTTTTGTAGAAAACGAATGTTGTCTGATGTTAACTCTTCCAATGTCGAGGAGCTACTGAGCTCCCGACTCTTCCGTTGTGGTTTAAATGATAATCCCATGTTGATTTTTATGTCGCCGCTCTGATGTGTATTCGTATAGTAATTGTTTCTCCTCTAAAGTCAACACTATGACCGTCTTGATCCAATATGTTCAGTACGATGTCTGAAATGAAACTGGTGTTTAACGGTAGGTATATCAAGTTTTGTGGCTTCTCAACAATTTTAAAACCTGGAGCAACTGTTGGATAAAATGTATGTAAAATATGCTGATTTACTCCTTCTCTATATGATCCATGTATAATATTACATGTTACATCAATACTATTTACTTTTAATATTGTAACAGTTGTATTACCTGAATGAGTAGTTCCAGGAGTTAAGATTTTCTTTTTTGTATCTGTAAATCCAAGTAAACTGCCAATAGAGTTTTTCATTCCGACATCTATATAATATTTTGAAGTTATTTCTGCTTTTAAAGTATTATTATTTCCTTTGATTGTGATATTATCTTCTCCGAGTTTTTTCTGCAATAATTGGTTTATATCATCAATTTCATAAGCTCCAGTAGGAAATGTAATTATTTTCAATTCTGAGTATTTTCCTGCAGCATCCTTAGTTTCATAATAATGTAGTAAATTGTTTTTTCCTTCTGTAACATTAGGAATTGAATTGTAGGTAGTCAAATCAAGTAATGCCGCTTCCCATAATCTTTCCTTGGATAAACGCAATGCTGGGAATAGAGTACTTTTTAACGTGGATGAATTTCCACTCAGTGACACTGTATACGATGACATCTTAAAGGTGACTGACACTTTTCGCTAGAAACTCCAAACATAAATGTCCACATATTTCAGTATTGTTAGGTTGTTCTCTTTTGTAATTGTAAAAAATGTTTTTGGAGTTTTGAAAATAATGTTGAAGTTCTTTCGGCGGTGGTAGATTGCCAAAACTGTCAAAGTAGTAAACGGTTTGTCCGAGCTTTTTATAGCATACCCAATGAGTGCCTGGACCATAGGTGGAATCCAAATTTACTATTCCAGTTTCATTTTTCCATATTTTAGTTGGTAATGCATCTTTCATAAAAACTCCTCGAAAGAATGGTATTTTCAAACATTTTACATAATCATTTAACTGATGATTAGTTAAGGCTTTATTTGGAATTATCAATTGATTCTTTTTATTTAGTACACACGGTACGGTCTTAGGTATAAACCTGCTCCGTTTTTTACCATTGACCAAACAGAAGCCTTTTTTACTTTTCCTTTACGAGTTCTACGACGTCTCTTTCTAATATTTCCACCTTTTTTGGGAGCTCTTCTTTTTGCAGGTCTTCCTCTGCGACGTCGTCTTCCACCACCAAACTTAGCTTTTGTCTTCATGGCTGTTGTTACTGCCCAAGCCGCTGCTTTTTCTGCAATACTTGCGTCACTTGATTTTACTCTTTGCCAAGCTTTTTCTGCTAGAATTTTATCTGCTATTGATCTATTTGTTGAATCTTTAAACTTTGAATATGCTATATCGTGTTGTTTGCAAGCTTGATCTAATTTATTAATTCCAGGATCTCCTCTTGCTAAATGTTTTGCCAACTTAGTTCCAGGTCCACAATATTGATAACCTCCAGGAATATGTAATTCGTATGGTAGAGCGTCTATCGCTCGATTTACAATAGCACCAACAGGTATCCGTTTAAGCAGGGATAACGCAGCTGAAGTTATACCACGTCCTCTCTTGTTGCTGTCTTGATGATGA
Source organism: Neoaliturus tenellus (assembly GCA_030545055.2). Classification (NCBI taxonomy): domain Eukaryota; kingdom Metazoa; phylum Arthropoda; class Insecta; order Hemiptera; family Cicadellidae; genus Neoaliturus; species Neoaliturus tenellus. The sequence goes on from JAQYXR010000637.1 coordinate 24,266, forward strand.
CTGAGTGATACAGCCTTCATTATGTAGTCTTATATAAACTGGCGTGTTTACTCCACAAGATACTTTCATTACATAAATGAATAAGTTATGTATAATTTTTTATATTTAAACACTTAGTTATTCAAATTAATTATATATTGATTTATAATTCTATTTTTAATCCAAGCTTCCCGTTCATCGGGTTGAATTATCACATGACTCGTTGTACTAGCTATATGATTATGGGTATCAATAAGTAAATTGCCCACTATTCTTATTAAACAATCTAAATTTACAGCATCTTTTGGATGTTGAGGATCATGTAATTGCATAATACGTTTATCATTACATGTGTAAGCTGTTGAATCACTTTTTGATGTTTTTATGACTTGTCCAATAGTAGCAGCATCATTTGAATCTTCGCCTGGTAAAATATTAATTATTTTCTTCATCTTTGCATCATATTTGGTCCCAAAGTGTTTATCCCAAGTTATTGTTTGTTTCATTGTAACACAATCATTTGCTTCGTAACCAGGATAAATATCTTTTATTCTTCTATTACGACCATTGTATGTACCTAATGTACCACCAGTAGCAATTAATGTTTGCACCATTAGAGGTACATCTGTATCTTTTATACCAAATCTTCCATTTGTTATTGTTTTACGTCCTGCATCCCATTCATCATTATTTCCTTGCATTAAATTAAACTTTTCATTTCCATGTATAAATTTATCTCCCCGCTTTAACACGGCATCTTCATGTTTTACAAAATTGGATGTTTCCTTTTTTAATTCTTTAGATAATTGTTCTATAGTAACAGCATCTTTTGGTTGAGAACCAAACTTTACATTTGTCAATGTTTTACCATGACAATCGATTTCATTAACATCTTGTAAAATACAGTTGTCCTTGATGTATTTTAGGTTTACAGCATCACCGTCTTCCTTTGGGTATCCAATGTCATTTATAATAAATTTATAAAAAGAATATCCATGTTCAGTTTTTTCCGGTATTATAGAATGTAAATATTCTTTATTAACTGAATCTTTATCATTTTTGGGATTTCCCACGTTGGTTATTCTATAATTTCCAGCATCATATGTTTGTCCATCTTTTAAGTTGTTACCCCATTGCAATTTTAAAGTATTTGAAAGTTCAGATGATAAGTACTCTTTAGTAATTGCATCAGAACCTTCAGTTGGTTTACCAACATTAATTAATCTATGTGATTCAACATCATAAGTATTCTTATGTAATTTCAATGATGTTGAAGTAGCTTCTTTTACTGTCTTTAAATTTGCTCCATCAGTATCTTCTTCTGGATCTTTAACTAATTTTAAACGTTTATTACTTATGTTATAGTCACCTTCAGGTGTTTTCGGTAATCCGCTTCTTTTTCTGTCTTCTCCAACTTGCACTCCTAATGCGGAGTAGCGTCCGAACTTGTCGACGCTCATGTTAGAACTGATACATCTTATACTTGTAACTTCTTTATATTTGCGGACAATTATACAATTATACCACGATTTTTAAGTTCATCAACTAGAGCCACCCATTCATTATTTAAACCAGTATGACCGGCTTCCATAGCTTCATGCAATAGTCTCATTCTGTCAACTAATTTATTGATGTCGTTGTAATAGATAACATTTGTATTGTATAGATTTTTCATTAATCCTTTACCAGATGTTGAAGTATCTCCTTTACTCTTTTTACCATGTTGTTCAAGAAGTGATAAATCCATAATTGATAAAGACTTTCTTTTTAAAGGTTGTCTCACAGCCGGTGTAGTACGTAATGTTGGTAATTTTCGTGGGGGAAACAATTTTTTTATAACAATACTATATTTTGTTGCACGTGAACGATTAATCATTCCATCCTTTGAGTAGTTTCTTTTATGAGCGTTAGTATTTTGTAAAATTTCTTTAAAAGTATTTAAATCTTTTGCTGAATATTTTATTGGTATATTTTTAAAAATTAATTCATATAATCCTTTTGTTCCTTTATATCTATGGTCACCAATAATGATATAATCGTCTTGAGTTACTTCAAGCTTAGAGTTACCAATTTTCAATTCATTTCCATCAATTCTTGCTCCATATACATGTGATTTACTTAAATTTGGATTTGATTTCATGTCATGTAGCATTTTCATTATATATTTTCGTCCAAGAGGTCCATGTTGTAATATATCACTACTCAATTGAGTTAAATTTGGAATAGATTGTTCTGCTTCAGGTATTGGCTGTTCTTCCTTTTCAACAATTGATTCTTCTTCATTTTTTGTTTCTTCTTGTTCACTAGCACTTGTATATGAATCATCATCATCATCTTCTTTTTTTAATGCTTGTACTTCTTGTTTAGAAACTGGTAGTAAAACATCTCCTTCATAACGAGGTTTACCAATAGTTTCTGATATCTGTTTTAAAGGTTCCGTGATAGGTTTAAATGTATTCTCTAAAAATTCTTCTCTTTCACTTAAACCCATCCTTAATGCACGATTCTTTATCCTAATAGAATCACTGAGTGATTTTATTTCTTTTAATAGTTTTTCTTGATTCACCATGTTTACACTGTGAAGTTCAAAGTGTTACTAGATGTAGCATAGGTAGTTCAACGTATTAATACAAATTTATCCAATCCTATACGATATCTACCATTTTTAATATCTTCTTCTTTCATAATAACGAGAAATCCATATTTTTCATTCCATGCTTTACCACACATTTCTTTAAATTTATCAAATGGCATATCCGCATTAACATGATCATTATATATATGCTTTAAATTTGTCTCATCTTGCTTAAAGATGATCAACATATTTGCATTGTCTCTTATAAGTTGTTTTGGAATTTTACTGTATGTTTGACCAATATAAATGCTATCAATATTATTATGTCTTCCCATAGCAAAATAATTTCTTATAGTATCATGATTTTCACAAGAAACATCGTCAAATATAAAAATGGAAAATGGTTTTGCTTCACCTGGTTGCATTATTGTTTCACTAGCATTAAACTTGTAGAAATTCACTTCAGGTACACTTGCAAGTATTTTATCTAATAATTGATATTTTGGTTGTTGCAATGATTTTGAAAAAATATATATGTTGTTAAAGCGTAAACCTTTAGGATTAGTTATAAGGTTAAAGACAACATTAGTTTTTCCACAATTTGAAGGACCAGTTATTAAACATCTTATAGTATTTGGTAGTAATTCACCATGTTTACCATGATTTAACTTATTATTGTTAACTGTCAATTCATCAATATTATTAATATTAAATCGATCTTTTTGTTGTACAATCTCCATCTTGTTTAAAGGTTAAACACATAATGAGCTATTTAATAACTATACCAAGTCTTTTGAAGGAATCCAAGAGTCTTCACTTTTATCAAATCCTAACCACCTAACTTTAACCATATCCTTTTTCCTTTGTAAAACCTTTTCAACAAGATATACATCACCAACTGTTGATTTTAACAACTCATGTCCATAGAATCCACCTTGAAGTAATTCACCCTTATTATCCTTTAAAATGTAAGTTTCAGGTATAGTTGGTTGCACTTTATAAATTGTAAATACTTCATTAGTCCAATTTGGCAGATATCTTTTACTAAATACACCTTTGTATTTGCTTATACGAACTTTATCATTAACCTTAAACTTTTTTGGTTGTAACTTTTCTATTTTTGGTGTTGTATTATTTTTGATGCGTTGTAATACAATTTTAGCATTAGCACTGTTTACTTGGATAGGTTTCATTCCAATGGTGCGATGATATTTGTTGTTATACTCTTTTATAAGTTGTGGTAATATGTCATACCACACATATGATCCTCGTTTTGAAAATTGTTTATACATAGCTCCTTTTAATGTTCTATTAAATCTTTCAATTATTGAAGCTTTAACTTCAGAATTTGTAGAATAATGATTTATTTTATATTTTTTCATCAAAGCTCCAAAATCTTTATTAAAATATTCTTTTCCATCATCCGTTTGTAAATGTTTAATTTTAAATTTATTTCTTTGTATTGTTGTCTCCATAGCTTTGGTAACACTTTTACCAGTCTTGTCCTTCAAGGGTAAAGCATCAGCTATTTTAGTAAAACAGTCTATAATTGTTAAAATATATTTAAATCCTTTGTTTAATTTACTGTGTGGTATCATTTCAATAAGATCAGCTTGGTAAAGATCATTCATTCCTTTAATGATTGTACTTCTTCTTGGAAATCTTCTTCTTGCTGGTTTATGTAGTTCATTTACAATCTTATCCTTTACACTTTCCATCTTAAAGTGTTGCTTGCACACTGTTTGTAGAAATACTGATCCATACAATGGTTTATTCTCTTATATATAGTTGAAATATAGGTCAAGGTCATTTAATATTAGTGTAAAAAAGAGGGAACATGGCATTGGGCTTGCCATGTCCCCTCTTTTTTACGGAAAGGAAAAAGGAAGAAGGTAAAGGACGAAGAATAGGTTTACTGGTCGATAGGGTTTAAGGAATAGTGGCCAAATGGTAGAGTATTAATTTTATCTTCTAAAATATGTCGCTTGTCGTCTTTGTAGCTTAATGCCCACTTTGTTTGTTTGACACTAAAAAGTTGGTGGTTATAACTTCTAATAGTGTTAAATGTTGCAGTTGTTTCAACATTTTCAAACAAACATCTTTTATAATGTTGAAACTGTACGTTCTTCTTTAGGAAAGATGTCTTTATTCCTTTAGCTTTTTTTGTGACTTGATATTCGTTCCTTTCATTTATGTACAGTTGAAATGAATAGAGTTTAGACATTAATGCTACAATTTCCATCATCGGCCCACCATTTGTTTCATCTTTAAATTTTCCCAATACTTTTTTGTTTTTGTCATAGTCGTAATTTGGATGATCCTTAGGATAATCGGAAAAATCAAAATCATCTTTATATACAAAGGTCCGTAAATCCTCATACATGTCATTTGTTTTAATCCAGTAAATAAGTGCATCCGTATCCATATATGCAATACCAATGTTATCTCTTCCATAATAATTAACCATCTTCTTATAATGAAACTCGTACATGTGTGTTTTAGAAATATCCAATATTGACATTCCAAGATATAAAGGACGATCCAATAGAACTGATTTTTTGTTCATAGAAATGACGACAAGATTTTCATTTATAATTACGGATGAACCAAAGTTTGGTTGTTGCACTAGTTTCTGTAATTTTACTGGATCAGTTACTAATTTGATATTCTTATGTTTCCTTTTGTTTTCTAAAGTCTTGCCAAATATTGCATTGTTCATCAGTTTGAAGAAATCTTTTTGAAAACTTGATGTAGCAGCAGCTCTTCTTCTTGTATTGTTGTCGATGTACGGTTTCAGCCAACAAGATTGAGAGAATTGTAGTATTCGATTAATTTTTGTAATTTTTAATCCCAAGTCTAAAGCCTGTTGTATCATCCAATAATGTCCAACATACCTAGACTTATTGTTTAAAGTCATTAATAATTTTGGCCATCTTCCAGTAGGGGAAATTTCAGTCTTTGGAAGAAGTGGTAAATCGTAATGATGATCATGAAGATGTTCAGGATATTCAAATCGACGTCAAAAATGTAACCAGTTTCACCATGCTTTGGTATATCCATTATGTTTCCAATTGATTCTGGATCTATCCATTTAAAATTATCATATGGAAGGGGATTTGACATTGCCCATCCGTATAAGTTATTTGCATCGAAATAACCTAGAAATGTTGTTGGTTTTGATGCATCATAATCGGGCAGATACTTATTATTAGCCTTAACATGTCTGGTTACACTTTGTGTCAATCCCCCTCGAACTCCTGATTCTAACATTAAAACCATATCTATATCAGTAAGAAGTTGTAATTTACAATTTGTTTCTTTCAACATGGCTTGCCATGCTAGTCCAGGTGAAGTGTATGAATGAAGAGGGTCCAATCCATATGCTGCAAAACATGTATTTCTAAATTCTTCCATTATATCGCATAATAAAGTTACATCTAATTTAACATAAAAATCTGAATATTCTCCCAATGTTGTAAATCCTAATTCATTCCATACTTTACATGCATGATCATAATCCTCTTGAGATATGTCCATGTCGTATAGTTTACTTTTAAATTCTTCTTTTGGCGGAAGTGATGTTTCATTAAACTTTTCTAAACTGTCTATATAATCATATGGGAAAACACCTTTCCGAAGTACGAGATCCAGTTTGTCGTTACTTACAATCTTCTTTGTTTCAATAAAATCTTGTTTCCTTAAATTTTCAGAAAGTTTAGACAAACTCGACGGCATAAATCGGTAGGAGTCTAAGAATCTTAATTTGACATTTCCAACTGTTTTAGAGAAACTTATAAATTTTTCTGAAGTTTCAGCCAACACATCTATCGAACCATCGTCTCTTCCTAATTCAGGTATTATAAAATGAGCATCATACCCACTGAGGTTATGCAGAACCACAGGAATAAATAGTGGTAAACGATAGCTCAAATTACATTTATTACAAGCAGCACCCCTGTAATAACCTGTAAGGTGGTCATGATCTTTAACTTTATAATTGTCAATGGTAAATTCATTTTTACATAAGAAACAATGAGTTGCATTTTCATGTTGAATTTCCTCTTCTTCCTCCATCGGTTTCATTGGTATGATATTTGTATATAATCTTTGTACATTTTCAGCTATTAAATATAAATGGTCAAGAAATATTGTTTCCACATTTTCACCACGATATACTAGAGGTTCTGAAGTTAATCCATATTGGTTTAAATGTTCTTCTGATAATGTTGATTTAACCATTAAACAAAAACTATTTGGTTTATGCATTTGATATTTGACACTTTTTCTAGCTTCACAATTTTCATCTTCTATAGGAATTAGTGTTGATTCAAAATCAGCATATACAACTATAGGGATACGATATTGATGATGAACTTTTTGAAATGTAACAAATGCTCTGCTTTCTGAAGGTAAAATAATTTTTGCTTCATAATTATTGTTACATAATCTTTTGTGCTCTTGTAACCATTCCATTCCTTGTCTTCCTTCTCGTTGGAAATTAAAACATCTTTTGCAGATCAGCTTTTTGTTTCGATTTTTTGAAAGTTGTTTATTAACAAGAGAGTCAAATTTCTTTATATACACATAATGAGATACATCTCCTTGTGTTAGTAGTAGTAAATCTGTATGATCTGCTAGTTCTTCTTTAGCAATACGTAAAGGATAAACTTTATTTGAACTATCTAATCCAAAAACATTAATAGATGTGCCGGGATTTTTCTTCTCAAATTTTGATATATCTTTTAGTGATACAGGATAACTAATTCCTTGAAAGTTATATCTATATCTTTGATTTTCATAGTGCTGGTTTGGTTCATTACAATGATTTGGTACAAATTTACATGTCATCGCATATCTAAAACATTCGTTATCTTGATTTTTCACATTAACACATGATCTTGTATCCTCAATTATTTTTGGTAAACGAATATAACTAGATCCCATTAGTCCATATCCATGTTTATGAACTCTTATATTTAATCCTTCAATACTTATAAGACTCCACCCTGATCCTCGTCCTTCATGTTCCTGAATTTTAGTTAATATTTCTTCTATACATTTTTCAACTATTGAATCAATGTCTGAACTTCCTATGATAGTTTGATTTTTAGTTATAAATCCTCTTGGTGATAATTCTTCTTGTACATTTATAAACATAGCTTCTAGTAGTAATCCAAATTTGAGAAAATTTAATCTTTTTAATTCTTCTTTTAAAGTTCTACTGATGATTGGTTTTGCTTCTCTAATAAATTCTTCTAAGTTTAAATCTTCATTTTGAATCTTATGATGCATTACTACCTTTCCGGGTAAAGCTGATACTTGTAAATTTGGTAAAATTGTTGTAGGTCTTGCTGTTATTTCATTTTGTTCTTCTTGTTCTTTTTGTTCTTCTATGTTGTTGTGAATTAGTTCCTTATGTATTTCTAACAGAATATCATCATTAAACGATTCCAAACATTTATCGCAATGATACATGTTTGGTGGTGTTCACTCTTCAAAATTTCGCCAAGAAATGAAATGAGCTCTCCCTTTCCTTCTTTTATAATAGTTCCCCCACTACTATTTCATCTTCTTCTTCTTCTTCACTTTCAGAAGAAAACAAACGTCTTGGACAAAATATTAATCTTCTACAAACAGATTCTTCATTAGTATTCTCTATATGAATTGGAGTTTCAATATGTATTTCTTCATATTCAAATGATGACGAAGACTCTGATATTACTACATCCATATCCAAATTTTCATTTTCCACATCATTGGCATTTTCTTCTTCTGATGTTGTTATATCCACATCCATATCATTTATAGTTTCTACTTCTGAAGTTTCGCTATTATTTTCATCTTCTTCCATATTTAAATCCTCTAATTGAATTTTATACAATATTTCAATCATAGATTTCCTTGGATAATCGGTGTTATCCACAGGAGCCATTTTCAGTAAATGAGGAATAACTGTTTTTAATCCGGCTTATATGATATTTTGCTAAGTATGTCAAGGTCATTTTTGATTAAGCGAGAACTGGGAATAGATCACTAAGCAGCATGATGATTCATTACTACAAAGTGATCTATTCCCCATTCTCTAAGAAGTGTCCAATCAATAACCAAAGTCCAAGTTCATTTTTTTGTTTTGTTTAATTTAAGTCTTTTACATCTTCTTCTTTTATTACACAATTTATAGGTTCATTGTTCGATGTTTCAATATGTTGTTTTATCTTGTGCTCCAGCTCTTCTATTCTTGCTTCCTTTATCATTAATTCCGATTGTAAGTAACTGATGTAATCAGCCGCCATGTCTACCGTTCTTGATCTTATTTCTCCTAACTTAACACCAGGAATCAATCTCTGTAGTTTGTAAAATCTCAACCTTATTCTTGACTCTCTTACTTTAGCCATTTCTCGAAATCGTTTTCTATCTTCTTCTTTGCTTGTGGTCAAGTCCATACTTCTGACAAGTTTACTTTCAGAGTGATTCCTCTACAGTAGGCTTCTCCTTTATACACTTTCCCCCACCATTTTCAATTTCCCCCACCCTACTAATGTAGGTCAAGGTCATCCAATATAACGCGAGAACGAGGAATAGAGCACTAAGTGGCATGTTAGTCCATTACCACAAAGTGATCTATTCCTCGCTCTCTATTCTACATCTACTTTTTTTTTCATTTTACTATTTTATTATTTTTTTTTTTTTTGTTTTTCTTGGGGGGAATGAGTGTTTACTTTTTACAATGTTCATTCTTCTTCTCCAACTTTTCAATTTTTTCTAACAATTCCAACAAATATGCATTGGTTGCTTGCAAAGTTTGTATTCTAGTACATCCCACTTTAATAGAGGGAACTGTTAACTGTAATTTTGTAAATTCTATCCTTTCTTTCTTGCACCTTTCTCTCATGTATGTGTTTTTCCTGATTCTTCCTGATTGAGCTGATATTAACTTATTACAATCCAAATGGGGTTTTGATACTTTAAATACTGATGTACAAAAATTAGTTGATGTTGTCGGCTGTTGATTTTCATAGAAATTTTGTGTTTAAGTAATAGTTTGCTGATTTCCATAACAATTTATACTTGAAGTGGCCGGTTGCTGATTTTCATACCAAATTGAACTTGAAGTACTAGGCAGCTGATTTTCATACCAATTTGAATTTGAAGTGCTAGGCTGATGATTTTCATAACAATTTGAACTTGAAGTATTTGGTTGATAATTTTGATGCCAATCCACAGATGCCAATACAGGTGTTGTGGAAGGATGCTCCATCGTTGTATAGAGTGAATTCTGTTCTACAATTTTGCTGGTTTTATCTCATTTCCCCCACCAATAACTTCTACATTTCCCCCACCACAATAATTTAAATTAGATACCAAACTTCTAGGGTCACATCCAAATCTTCTTCTTTTAAATATTTTATAAATGCAGAGCTTTCTGATGTTACATTAGGTGTGTTTAAATATGCCATTATTTTGTCATGACTTTCTTCATTGTGAATATAGCAATGTACATTTAGCAACTTTTGATTATCTTCTTTAGACTTGACAAATCCTGCAACAGAGCTCCAATCTTCATATTTAATTTAAAATGGCAAACTTCGAACTGCATGTTGTTTCAACAAATGCTGCAACAATATTAAAAGTCTCTTCAAACAGCCTACATTTATACAAGTTCTCCCACCACTTTATAATCCCCACTCTTTTTCTTCCCCACCTTCTTCATATGTAGAAGGGATATCATGATTTTAATGCACTATACTTAATAAATTCAAACAAGTTTTGTGCACAAATGTTACATTTTTTCTTGACTGTTTCAAATTTCATCACTTGGCCTTTTACAAGGTGAACTAATTTACCTCCATCATCTTCAAATTGTTCAAAGTCTAAAACAGATGCTTTTCCACAATCATGACACATTTTTGTTCCATCTTCAAAAATAAAAGCAAGATAAATACCAAATCCACTATTGTCCTTCTTAAATTTCATGACCATTTCACGAATTGGTTGAGGTATTTCACATTTATTTGATGTTATTATATAACGGTAAAGAAACCCATTATTGATAATTTGTTGTAAACACAAAACTAACAAGCTGTCCATAGTGTTAGACTTGTACTGAAAGTTATATCCATAACTATCTCTTTATATGCTCTTACCCCCACCACTTTTATGTAGGTCAAGGTCATCGGATATTAAGCGAGAACTGGGAATAGATCACTAAGCGGCATGTTTATTACATTACCACAAAGTGATCTATTCCCTATTCTCTAAAAGGGGTGCTGATAATTTAGATTCCTAAAATTTCTTTTCCTTCTTCTTCACCTTCTTGAACAGTTGTATTACCAGACATGTGTGATATTAATTTCTTCAATTCTCGATTTTCCATTTCTAATCTTTTCAATTTTAGATCTCTTGCTTCAACTTGTACTTTCAAAAATTTGATATAACTTCCAGCCCAGTGGAGAGTTTTCAATCTTGGTGCTCCAAGTTCAATTCCTGGTATTTGAAATTGTAGTCTATTGAATTCCATCTTCATATCTTCTCGGTCTTGTCTTTCTTTTTCTAGTCGTTTTAATCTTTGTTTTTCCTGAAGGAAGAAGTCGGTACATGATGAAACATTTTGATCAACAATTTCTTGAAGAGTGAGCTTCTACACAGATAGTCAACACATTTATCCATCAAATTTAAGTCAGTAGTGGGGAGATGCCAATGGTGGGGAGACGTCAATGGTAGGGAGAGTTATACTAATGTAATGGTTATTTCTACAGTTACACTCGCTCCATTCTCGAAAAGATATTTGTAATATGGTTCGGGATACTGTTCTCTTTCAGATCCCGCATGTTCTTGAATAAAGTTGAAAGCCAATTTTTTGAATAATCATTGTGAAATACTTCCTTGACACAAACAAGAATTTTTTCTTCCAAAAATTTGACTTGAACCAATGGTATTTTGCTTACATCGTCCTTGTCCATGATAGGTAGCTTGTAGGTAAAAGTATTAGGTGGTAGTTTTTGTGGTTTATCCAGTAGAGAACAAAATTTCTTGTACAATTTCTCCTCAATGTCTGGAAAACGATGTATATCAAACAGATTGTAGTATGAAGGATCAAAAGGTATTTTACGAAACATCTTCGGTCACTAGTCTCTTTAAGACTGATCTCCTGCACAAATATTTAACACATTTATAAACATTCCCCCACCAACTTTTAACTTGTGGTGGGGATATTTTCCCTCCACTACTTCTTCAAAATAGTGGGGGTACCTTAGTCCAATTCAGATTCAGATTCAGAAGACAGTAAAGGTGATATGGGTGATTCCAATGATGAATCCAATATAAATATTTCAATAGCTTCCTTAATTATATCTTCATCACTATCATTTATCATTTCTTCAAATAGTTCTTGTTCAATCTGTACCATTTCTTCCTCTTCCATCATAAAATCATTATCAGTTTCGTCATAAGTTTCCTCTATGTTTTCTTCCTGTATTTCATTTGTGCTTTCAAAAACATCTTTAACTTGAGAATAATTAATAAATGGAGTATCTCTAGACAACATGTTTCCTTACTACTTCTTTTACTTCAAATAACAAACTATGCATTGCTTACTTAGTCTTATATATACTCCTACCCCCACTATTTTTGCAAAACCAAGTAATAGGAGGGGGTTTATATCTATTCTTCTCTATCTAGGTTATATTTCATTGCTGTCACATCTACTATAATTTTCTGCTCTTCAACTTTATTGCGAATAAAAATTGTCCAAGGAAATAGTTCATTAATATTGTTAATTGTTACTTTTATACTATACAAATTTCAAAATGTTCTACTAATGAAACAAAAACTATAACTCCTAGCTCATTGTTTGCCATAATTTTTTCTTCAATTTTCATCCGTAAGTTTGTTATCAAACTCCATATATTAATATCATTGGCTATAAAACCATCAATTCTGGTAAGCATCTTCATGCCGCAAGGTGTAGGTACAGACTAGAAATTTGGGGTTTCATAGCCTCCTTTTTATTAATTTTAAAAATGGGGAGGGGGAAGGAATAAGGATTGGGAAGGGATAGGGTGTATGGTGGGGGAAAGGTAATTTTTGTTATTACACTACTTGTGCAAGAAAATAGCCACCAGTGTCTACACCTTGTTCATAGCACTCCATCATAAATTGTGCCCACTGCAACATGCGGTCTCTGTCATTTGGTGTGACAAGTAAAGAATGACTATCACCATACAATATAAAAGAGTCAATTCGTATATAACATCCTAAATTTAACCATTTATTAGCTTCAACCATAAACTTTTCTATTGTATCAAATGGAAATTGTGGATCAATTGCTATGACTTTACGTTCTTCACTAAGTTCAACACTATAATCATCATCGTCTTCACTCTCACTCTCACTACCATTATTTAAAATGTCTTCAGGTTGTACAAAAACATCGGAAATTTCGGAAGAATTAAAATGGTAATTCACATTAGGAGGCATTTTTTCAAACAAATAATATTTTAAAAGGTGGAGAAAAAAATACAAGAGATGTACTTCACGGCACAAAGTGCGAGTACAGACTAGAAACCTGAAGGTTCATAGCCCCACTTTTATAAATTTTAAATATGGGGAGGGGGAAGGAATAAAGATTGGGAAGGGATAGGGTGGAGGTGGGGGAAGGGTAATGTGGTTATTAAGCCACTCTTGCAACAAAGTACCCAACACCAATGTTCAGTTCGTATGATCTCATCACATCGTCCTGCCAAGTAAGAATTTGTTCTCGATCATTTGGAGTTAGAAGGAAGAAGTTACTGTTATTGTAGACAATAGGTGAACCAATTATAATGTTGAATCCTAAATTTAGCCATCTATGTGCTTCAAAAATAAATCTTTCAACTACATCAAAAGGAAATTGTGTTTCTATAAAATATACTTTGAATTGTTCATTAATTTCAATTTCATCTTCACTGTCATCTTCACTTTCATCTTCACTGCTATTATCCATGTCTTCTATCACATCTTCTTCATGTTCTTGGAAAGCATCTTCTTCATGATGTTGGAAACCATCTTCAGGTGGTTGAAAAACATCTGCATTTTCTGAAGGATTAAAATTTTCATTAAAGTAAGGAAGCATTTTAAAAATAAAGATATTAAAACTGGCAGGAACAAAGCAACAAGAGCGGCGAAGCAACAAGAGTGGTGGAAGAAACCAGAATGAAACACTAGCCATAGCCGGCGCGTCTTTTATAACGGTATGCAAATGAGAGGGGTTAGCAGCCGGCCATGACCGGTCATTGGCCCGGGAGGTGGGGGAAGGAGTGGGGGAAGGAGTGGGGGAGAGGGGGGGGGGCTCCATTTTTTTCGGGGGGGGGCTCCATTTTTTTCGGGGGGGGGGTCATTGACCTTTCAGGTCCGGTCATTGACCCTAAGGAGTGGGGATGGACACAGAACCCTCCTTTGCTTACTACTACACGGATCAAACTAGCCATGTACCAGAACTTATTTCTGCTAAGTCGCATGTAAGCTAAATAGCTTACATCCCTAAATTTAAGTCTTAGGTGGCCCTGAAAAGGGCCGTTTGGCTGGGTTTGGTGGACTGCTATGGAGCTTAAGGCATAAAAAAATAAAGGACTTCAATGTTGTTTTCCAAATGGATTTCAGCAGGATCGGCTTGTATAAACTTGTACAAATTAAGTGCACAAATATCGCATTTTTCTTCTTCTGGGATGATAAACTTGTATGACAAGTAAGATTTGTATTCATAAACTCCACCATCTATTATAAAATCCAATCTTCCATTTCCTATTGCAGCCGAACCGCATTCTGGACACATATTTGTTCCATCCATAAATTTATACTTAAGGTAATGAAAAACTCCAAAATTTTCCCTATAAAAAGAATACACTTCTTGACGTAGTGTTAGTGGAAGGTTTGCATCTTGAAATGCAAGTTCCACCAACACTATATTTGAAACTATCTGTCGCAAACATAATTCTAATAGAGTAGGCATGTTGCGGCAGTGGCCTCACGGATTAGAATGAAGACTCTGGAGTAGCTAGTATAACGGTTAAATGAAAGTAGACAACCGGTCATAACCGGCCATTCACCCAGAGGAGTGGTAGGGGAAGGACTGGTAGGGGAAGGAGTAGTGGGGGAAGGGGGGGGCTCCATTTTTTCGGGGGGGGGGGCTCCATTTTTTCGGGGGGGGGGGTCATTGACCTTTCAGGTCCGGTCATTGACCCGAAGGAATGCAGACAAACACAGAACCATCCTTTACTCACTACTCACATGAAAGTAGGTCACGAGACTTAGAGTGTTAAAAAATAATGGGGGAGAAACACAACGCTATAACGCGTTGTGTTTCTCCCCCAGTATTTTTTTAAGCAATAATTTGGAAAAAGCTATGTGAATTTACTTGCTACGCCCCCACCTTGTAATACCATCCAGTTTGTGTCTGAGGAGATAGTCTTTAGAGTCTAACTCATAAACTGATTTCTCTTTGCGCAAGGATTCAATCACTTTAATATTATATCTTAAGCCGTTACAAGTTGCCAAAATGTGTTCGTTGTCAATAACACTTTCAAAAAAATAGACACAACCTCTCTTAAGCCTATTTCCTTTCACACCAATAATTTTGGATTGGTATTCAACAGTGGGGGTTTCTGTCACTTGTGGTTCAGAAATGTGTTTTACGACATGTACACGGCAAAAACTTTCGTTTTTTACACATTTCCTCCCACAAGGTGATCCTTTCTTAATTCCCCTAGTAAGCATTTCAGGGCAAGTAGTGGGACGGCTAAATGCCCTACGACGCTCTTCTTGTAATAATTGAAATTGCTCTGAAGGAGCGGGTTTAGGAGTAGGTTTAGGAGTAAGTTTAGGAGCTGATTTAGGAGATGGTTTAGTAGCAGATTGAGAGGAATCAGTTTTGTGATAGGTATGATCTTTAGGTGTACTAAGTGGTGGGGTAGGAGGCAATGGTGATAGTGGGATAATAGGTGTGCTAAGACGATGAACAATGGTTTCAACGGAAGGGGTATTAGGATAGTGATGAACTGGCTTCTGCGGTGGCGGCATAGTAGTTGATGGTAGTGCGGAGTCCTTTGAAGGCGAAGGCGAAGGCGGTGAAAAAATACTACGAAGTCTAGAAGTGTTAGTTGGCGGAAGAATAGCTCTAGAAGTTGAAGGTTGAGATGCAAGTCGGTTCTTGTAGCAATCAGGAAGGTTTTTGAGGCGAAGAGTTTTCTTAGATGCAGGAACAGCTGTAGTAGAAATAGAAGTCGAAGTAGAAGTAGTAGTCGGTACAGAAGACATGGTTATAACTCTAAGTTCGCAGCGTAACGTCTGGAATCAGAATGAAACACTGGCCGCGGCTGGCTCGGCTTTTATAACGGTATGCAAATGAGAGGGGTTAGCAGCCGGGCATGACCGGTCATTGGCCCAGGAGGTGGGGGAAGGAGGTGGGGGAAGGAGGTGGGGGAAGGAGTGGGGGAAGGGGAAGGGGGGGGGGCTCCATTTTTTCGGGGGGGGGCTCCATTTTTCGGGGGGGGGGGGGGCTCCATTTTTCGGGGGGGGGGGGTCATTGACCTTTCCGAAAGTAGGTCAAGGTCATTCAAGATTTATAATGATCCAAGGTGATGGGAACAGTAATACTGTTCCCACCACCCTGTTTGCCTAGCGGTTCCCACTCCCAACCCACTAGTTACGTTCTGCAAGGGAGGTCCCTGGGCCGTCCGCATCAAAGCGTAACTTCCGTCCGCATCAAAGCGTAACCATTAATTTCAGGGGAAACTGGAACAGTTAATGCAGAAACGCAACTCTAACCCCACCCAAACTAATCCCACCCATCATATTCCTAAACAAAATGCAAAAAAAAGTCCGACTTGCGGATGTCCCACCCATTTTAAATGAAGTTCAACTGAACTTCTGAATTTACAGTTAATCTACCCCCTAACATCTAGCTGTAAGGCAAAAACAAATGCACAAAACAAACATAAATTATTAGTACCAACACATCATTATTAAAAACCAAATAATTCAACACAACCAAATACCATCATTATTCTTAAAATTAATACACCTTAATGCTAAATACCATCATTATTCTTAAAAATTAATACACCTTAATGCTAAACCCAACTTATAACTAACATCGCAATTCGCAAATTATTTCTTAAATTAAATACACCTTACAACTAAACACACACACACACATACCATATTGCATTAAAAAACGCAACATAGTAGAAGAAAGTTCAAATATATATAGGGCCTACTATATATTTGAAACTTCTTGCTGAGTCGCCAACAACCTTTCGCTATGAAAGTTTGTTGGCAACTGAAGCAAAGGTATAGCTCCTATCGCTCCTCGGGTTTTCAAAGAGTGGGGGAAGTTGTTTCACTCCAGTACAGTGTTCAATCCAGTCCAGTTCACAGCAGTATAAAAGAAAGGTAAAGAAGTGGGGAGCGGCGCATGCGCAACAACACAAAACCAAGGTTTGAGGTTAGAATTATCCATGTGCAGTAGCGCTAAAGTGAGTAATACAAGACTAGGCGCATGCGCATAGCATAGACTCATTCCGATCCAGAGAAATTGTTGCATGCGCAGCAGGTTTGAGGTTAGAATTATCCATGGCAGCTGCCATATTTAGTCTGGTTTCACCACATAAAGTCAACAACCGGTGGTGACCGGCCATTGACCTGGAGGAGTGGGGGAAGGAGTGGGGGAAAGAGTAGGGGAAGGGGGGGGGCTCCATTTTTTCGGGGGGGGGGAGGTCATTGACCTTTCCGGTCGGTCATTGACCCCAAGGAGTAGGGATAGACACAGAACCCTACTTCTCTTACTACTCAAGTGAAAGTCGGTCAACCAGTCATTTGCTTGCCATCTGCCGCCATCTGGCTGGAGTTATTGCCTCTATAAAGGTGGGTAGTTTATCTCGCTACAAACATTCATTGCCTCGCATCCGCTCGGTCATCATCTCTCGTTAGTTTTATGTTATGACTACTTCACTTACTAGGTTTGAGGTTAGAATTATCCATGAAATAGCCTTTGTAAATTCTAACCTATAAAATTACTACTCTGGCTTTCTCTTTCAATTTCTTTTGCACTTCATTTTATATCTCAGTCTTCTTTTAACTTCTGAACTTAACACATCGATTATAATGACTGCACAATGTTTAAAATTAAAGCTTTTGCGAACACAACACATATTACGAAGTACTTCTAAACCTTCAATTTCAAAGTGTAAAACTAATTTAAATAGAGTTAGGAAGAAGTACAGTTTTAACCCATTATACTGTTCAACAACTTCTCAGGTTAATGTTGATGATAGTGTTATTTACGACATTTTACGTTCTATGTTACACTTAAATAACTTAGAACTTGTTACACCTATCGACTGTGTTCAACAAGTTTTTTTATTTTACCCCCACCATTCCCTATATAAGGGCTCCGACAATAATTCCTACTTCATTATCTTCTATGCTCTTCAGCTAACAACATCTCCACTCTAATTTACACTACAATAATAATGGAAACCAACCAAGAAAATGTTCAAGTTCATGAAGTATCATCAACAACTCATCCAAGGGAAAATCCTTCTAGAAATTCAACTTCAACAACTCCTCAGAACCCTGTACAAGTTCCAGATGTATCTTCTACAACAATAAATGATGTAGAAGCTATTCTTCAATCCCTTGTCGGTTTCGACTGACCTGTATGATGATCACCGATAAACTGAACTCTTAGAGTTCAGTCTTTTTTAAAACCCCCTCCATATGACCTTGAAGCAATTATCCCCTCTCCTTTATACACTAACTCCTACTTCAAAAATTAACACCATCTCCTCACCCCTTCTCCACCCCTTCATTTGATTTAGCCTCTCCCCACCTAAAGCTATATGGCATAGCATATGACGGCAGCGACTGATTTGGCAGCTGGCCGATGGCAGCTGGCCGGCAGCGGCTGGCAATTGGCACGACTTCCGTTTTGAAAGTAACCAAACCCCACTACTGGTAAGCAGCTTAAAAATGTAATGATCTTCCAGTGCTTACGTTTCCTCCTATAAAACACAACCTTCCTGATCTTAAAAAATAAAATAAAAGTTAAAAGACAAAACATATTTACTTGAAATGTGCACTGTGATCTCAAGTGGTGGATTTCACATGTTTTCAAGACCTCTTCCTTTAGAAAAACCGGAAAATTGGCCCATTTACAATGGCTCACGTTAGCAAGTCGGATAATTTGGTTACATGTTCGAATAGAAGATCCCTCCGACAACCTTAAAACCTTAACAGAGTATGTCGTGACGGTGTATTCCCCCATCTGGTTTCATATTAAACTCAAGCCATCGTGTGTAAATGATGGTGCTCCAAACATTAATGGCATCTGATCAAAATCTCACTTTACCTTTGTGAACAGCATAAAAAATAATTGATCTAGTTATTCGAATAAATGGCTACTGGATGAGCACCCTGAAAATTGTTCTTCTCTGTGTGTTATGTGATGAGAGAAAACTCTTAAAAGAGAGTTTGGTCTTGGCAGACTTCTGAAGGCAAGATCTGCAAATGTAATGTTGTAAGAAAATTTGTGGTCTCCAATATCAATTTTCAGGCAGAATACTTCATTGATATGATTAATTGGTAGGACTTAACAATCACTTAGCCTCCAATGACCACACACATAAGTGATGAGGCCTCAAAAGAGTATATTAATAAGGCAGGAGATCATATGGTTGCCAAATTCAGTTGGTTGACTTCCTGGTTTTCCTTACCTCACTCAAGCGGTGGAAAGAGTAATTAAGCTTGTAACTGAGTCATTACTAGGTCTCTGCGGTCCTGAAGCAAGAGACTGATTTTGTTAAAAAAATAATTGAATCACAAAAGATGATGCATAAATTTTGTATAAAAAACATTAAGTTCTTAGTTGCGAAGAGAAGTTTCTAGCAGAACAAAGTAGAAAATACTGGGCTAATATTAAAATAATTATATCTAGTATTTCATGTCTAATTTGGTTTAATGAATTTACTTATTTTTATGAATACTTCAATGAAATATAGAAGAATATAGGAAAGGTTTGTCGTATGCGCTTCTTATCCTTGTCTAAAATCACTATAAAGCTGAAAAACTAAAATTATTTTACTTAATTTGGTTACTATTAGTATTCCTCCATAATTTAGTATTGAATGTTGTAATTAAAAGCTATTATTGAGAAACATTTTAGGTGAAAATATTATTGAGTTTTCTAAGGTGAATTTTCTATTCAGATCTCTATATTAAATTCTTATTTATTTGACGTTTTTCGTAAATCTCATAAATATTGCAATTATAAAAATACAAATATAGCACTACCAATCTTTATACTTTACCTTTTCTTCCTAAGAAAACTGTTTTAAATGTAAATTAAAAATATATTAACAGAACAGAATGGACAGAACATTTTATATTAATTTATGAAAAAAAGTTTGATTTAGAGAAAGAAAACTTAATTTTTAAGGCCTTTGCGGCACCTCAAGATATAAATATAAACAAGTAAAAATTTACAGTGTTGTTTGTGATGTAAAGACGCAAGTTTTGAATGCTATTAGAAAGTTATACCGTTGAAAAAATATTTTGCCCTATAACTTCATTCCACCCTACTGTACATAGATACCTCGTGTGTTTATAATCAGCTGATTGAAATAGTGTAAAATAAATAAACTGTTAAGGTTTGAAAATGTCGACATTTTTAATTTAAGGGAGTAAGATAACGTTAATTATAAGCAACTTTCTTCTCATAAATGTACATCATAATAATTGTAAACGTTTTTAGGTACTGGCCATAATAAACCAAATCCTTCATGAGCTTTTGTTCATCCACTGTGTATTTAGACAAAATACCTCGTGTGTTTACAATCAGCTGATTGAAATCGTGTAAAATAAATAAATTGTAAAGGATTGAAAATGTCGATTTTTTTAATTTAAGGGAGTAAGATAAATTTAATTATAAGCAACTTTCTTCTCATAAATGTACATCATAATAATTGTAAACGTTTTTAGGTACTGGCCATAATAAACCAAATCCTTCATGAGCTTTTGTTCATCCACTGTGTATTTAGACAAAATACCTCGTGTGTTTACAATCAGCTGATTGAAATCGTGTAAAATAAATAAATTGTAAAGGATTGAAAATGTCGATATTTTTAATTTAAGGAAGTAAGATAACGTTACAGTAAATAAAGTCTGCTAATATACAAAGGTTTACGTTTTATTTGGTACAAACTGCGTGTAAATTGGTCCAGTGGAAGTCTCAGACCCAAAAAATTGGAAATGTTGGCGTTTTCCCCATGTTAAATCTCCATAAGAAAAGTGTATTTTTCATTTTTGACCGATTTAACGTAAATATTTTTGAAATACGAATAGAACCTGCTAATATAGAACGGAAAACGTTTATTTTGGTACAACCCGCATGTAAATCGGTCCACAGAAGTCACAGACGAACTGTCCAAAGGTTTTTACCCTTGTGTTTTAAATATATAGATTGGCTCAAGATCAAATTTAATCTTTGGTCGAATGTCGACCAGTAGCGATAACTAGTATAGATTAATAGTTTTGAAGTATAATGTGAGATATTAAACTAAAAATTATAAATGTTACGAAATGCGCAATTTGTGCATGAGCTCCCTAGTGTATTTTTTATTGCTATTTCCTTCCAATTAATCAGCTACTTTACATAATTAAGTACCTTTAATTTGACAATCAAAATTGGTTTATTTTTAAATCCATCAACTATAATATATTTAAATATATTTAAATGGTACAAAACTCTAGGCCTATTATTTTTCTTTCCATTACAAGAATAATACATTGTAATTATTTGCCCTTTAGGTACAGGCCATAACCAAATCCTTTTTGAGTGTTTGCTTTTCTACTGTATGAGCCAAATATCTCTTGTATTAACAGTCAGCTGATCGAAAGGTTGTTAAATAATTCATTGCAAGGGTTTTTTAAAATCTCGGCTTTCGAAATCCTCAAGATCTTAGAATAATTATAAATTTATTACAAGACGACAATCCTTTAGTTTGGTTTTCATTAGCAAAATTTCTAGTTGAAGAAAATTATTTAGTGTGATGTAAACGTGTAAATTCAAGCCATTTGGATCTCCAATTTATTGTTGAACTTTTGTTACTTATGTTGTTAGTTTCATAGTTTTCTGTACACAATTTTTGTATTTTTGAAGTGGGCTTTCATGGTGCACTGCCAAAGCCGAAATAAAATATATATATATATATATATATATATATATATATATATATATATATATAGATTATGGTAATACAGGGTGTATCAAAAAGAATCATCCGATTGTATAGGTTTATAATTTAATAACTAATAATCATATGGACATAGGGTTATTTTTATACTAAAGGATAACTAATAAAGTTTTTTTACATGCCATTTACAGATGCTTAATATGGCCGATCCATCTTTGAGGAAGTATACCATTTAAAAGCTCTCTCACATGATTTCTTTTTATGTAGGTTTGTAAAAGACACTGTTTATATCCGTACACTTCCAACAACAATGGTTGAACTGTAGAACCGCATCAGAGCAGCCATCGATCATATTTTCAGTGATTAGGCTTTTGGCCTATTTAAAACGTCGAAAGCAAAGTAAGCGCGGGTCGCATGACCACACGGACACGGGCCGTGCGCGGCGAGGCGCGGCGGAAGGCTGGCTGGCTGGCTCTGTCCGCCGGCCCCGGCCGTCCGCCAGTAAGGTTGACTGAGTTGGCGGGCTTTAAATTTGGCGATTTGGTTGGGCTTTAAATTTGGCGTTCTGCAGCGCTCCCAGCGACGGCGCACTGAACTAATGGCGCGCTTCGGCACGGCGAACAAGGAAAGTGTGACCGCCGCGGCCATTAGGATGGTCAATCTACTTGAGGAGTATGCTTAATCTATGAGTGTACATAGTCAATGCTTTAAGAAGTAATCATAATTATGTTAGATTACAAAAATGTTGCTTCCATAAGAAAAACATGGTAACTTTGAGGACGTCTGGAGTGGACTTGTGAATATTAATATGAAAATAGTCAGGCTTTCCTATTTTAAGCCTAAAGAATGAGTAACTGAGCTGCGAAATTTTTAGCTCTCTAGTTTGTCGAGAAGTTTGAGAATAAGTGATGAATGAGTGAGTCAGTGAGCGAGGGCTTTCCCTTTTATATGCATGTTTAGATAGTGAATTTAGTTAATCATGATGGGGCGCTTGTATGATAGTCATTCATGAATACAGAACAGTGTGAACATTTGTTTGCGAATAAACAAATGAACATGTATAGCAACAGCAGGTATAGTCAACTTAATTTCCCTGTTAAACAACATTTCGTAAGCACTTTATGTTGCTTACCGTTCCTTATTTAGGATACATAAAAAAGTAATAGACGATTGAAAAAAAAATAGTTTTCTTGAGCCGTGAGAAAAAGGCGACAATTTTCGGAAAAATCAAACTATGCATTCAAATTCTCTAGAGGCCACGCGGTCTGTTTTCTATTAAAGTAAATGACACATCTGAAAAGCTGCTGTAATGGCGACTTGGAAGGCGAGCCGAGACGTAACCAGGAACCGCAGGAAGGACAAAGGCAATCAGGATAACGAGTTGGTAAATTGATATTGGAATTTGGCGGTAAAGGCCTTGGGCATGCTGGAGGGGGGAATCACGAAGTACTTTCCAAATTCCCCTTAAAGTGCCCCTGATGGAGGGTTTGTAGAAACGTAAATTCCTTCACATTACAAATAACATGACATGTTTATTGTGTGCATTGTCATGTATGGGCGTATTATAGTATACTGTACTTATAACCCTTGTATTATTACAATATTAATGACACGAATAACTTATGTTATTATAATTTGTTACGGTTTAGGCCTAGGCTTTTCTACTTTTTACAATGCTCTCAATATTTTCCTGTGCATTGAGGACATGAGACTGATTATTTTAGACACATTATTTAGCCGTGTAAAGATGTTAAAGATGTTTTCAGTTACACCATGCATTGCACTACATTGAATGAATAAATGAATGAACGATGTTTATTTCCAAAAACATAAAACAGTTTACAAAATACAACTTTATTTATTATACTTTCTTTATAACTTTACTTTATTTATTTCAACTTTATTATTTATGGTGTACATAAAACAGTACATAATACCCCCGTCGCAGCAGACCTGCGTACTCAGCGAATTTCCAAAGAATTATTGTTTCAACATCAAAGAACTTTTTGGCTATCTTATATAATTAATAATCTCTACAAGGAAATATGATATATTTAATGGCATTATATTTCTGAGTAAATTATTTTTATTTAATAATTTACATATTAATATTTATTTTGCAATAAATAACTTTTTTAACAGTAATAAAAGTGCACATCCAAAGCTTCCATGAAAAAGGAATGATTTCTTTACAAATAACAAAACAAACATTTCAATTTTGACAAATATGCAGAAGACAGCTGATCAGCTGATTAGGAACAGATACCTTATTATCTCCATCTCTCTTGCTCCCATTATACACTTATTTTCCATGGGAATACCATGGGATTTAGCATGTAGGTTTGCTGCCATGTGGGTTTTTTATCAAATCTTAATTACTCACCACCTAATGAAGGTTCATACATTTTTTTTATTAATATATGTTGATAAATAAGCGATATATTACTTTTTAAAGATTTACCCATAAGAATAACATGGGAAACTTGATTTGAATTTTCTCTATAACCAGTTAAGCTATTTTAAATATTCAAAATACCAAATTGTTTGTTTTTTTAAGCTCTTTTAAATGGTTTTCGTTAAAATTGATGAATTTTGTAAATTAGGTCCAAAAATGCCAAAACCCCATTAAAAACCCCCATAAAACCCCGTTCCCATAACCCGACAATGCTGGTTCGCGAACTCATGAAAATAGACCTGGTCTTACACCTTCATACCAAATTTCATCAAAATCGGAGGTCCCCTTCAAAAGTTATCAGTACCACGGACATATATATATATATATATATATATATATATATATATATATATATATATATATATATATATATATATATATATATACATATATATGAAAATGAACGAATGGTGTTTTTGGCTTCTGGGGACCTCAAAATGAAAAAGTAAAGTGGTCCCGGGCTTAGGTCTTACCATGGCTACTACGGTAATAGCGTATTCCCTATAGGGAAATTCGCTAAAAACTGTGAGGAAGTCTCGAAAATGATTTGGAGCGGCACCGAAGTTTAATTTCAATATATGCCAACAGTGATCGTAGTCAGGACTAGATATAGTAGGCATATCTAGGTAGCTATCTGGTCCTGGATTGTAGTCCTGGGTCAAGTCCTTTAAAGATTCTCGAGCCAATGGCCCAATTCTTTTGCACACTCCATACGTACGGTAATGGTAATACCTTTGACTATATTATTCCATGCATTAAGATATGGGGAGCATGCAATATTGCTAAGACATGAAATGCCCTGGAAACATTGAGCCCTCAAGATATTGAATTCTTCTAGAAGCATTTGATTCAAACGTGTTTTGGCCCCCCGGATCGATGCACGACAGATAATGCATATTAGTTCTCAGCTAACAATTTATTTTTAAGCTGACAACGAGAAGACTCGAACCCCAAAAGTAAAAGGCTTTTATTTTATAATTGCAACCAAGTTCCTGGGAGTTCATATTGATCACCACTCCTTATGGTCTTTAAATATTGAATATTTTAATTCTCTTAGACAAATTTTCTCTTAAGTACACTAATGGATTGTGTAAATACAACTTTAGGGGTCTTAGGTTTCAAAATATATCAGTAGTCATTGTTTCAAGATGAAACTTAATCGTGTATTCTTAGACTATAATATTTTCCCATATGTTTTGTCCAATGGAAGAAATATACAAGTTTTTTCTTAACCCTTAATTGGAGCAGATGGAAAAAGTTACACACGTGGTGCAGTGTGGTCTGACAGACCCCTAACAATTTTTTTTTTTTTTATATATATATTAAAATTATTTTTTGGCACTTTTGAGTCTTGCTTATTGTTTTATATGTATTTCTCATCACATTGAATGTTTTCTTTGTATACTTTAATGTATGAATATATTTTTTAATTATTTTTACTTTTAACCTCACATTTCTGCACACTTTTTTCAAAAATAAAATAAAAATATTTGTAAAGAAAATACAATACATGTTCTATGAGCTTTTTTGTTGTTTGTGCATTGAACAACTTTGGAATAATATTAGATTTTGCATTGGATTTCATAGAACCTTATTTAATTAACTCAAACTTTGAACTTTGAAACTTCAGTAAAAATATCTAAGGAGAAAAAAAACATATTTTTGTGAAAAACAATTTTATTAACATAATATTTTAATAATATTTGTTATAGGTCATTTATAAAAAAAAAATAAATTGACAGTAAAAATCGTTTATAAAAATCGTCAACTTATTCTAGAAAAGTTTGAAGATATGAATCAAAATAATAAGAAAAACGTATTATAAAATGGTAAATAAATCAAAATGAATATAAAGTTATGATTGTAAATTTCACATAATATTCTGTCTACAGTTTACAATGGTAAAAAGCCTAGCTAAGAATAATATAAGTATAAACAAATATTTTGTCCTTCTTGTAAATAAATAAAAAAGTCAGCCTTTTTCAGTCTTACGAACCATCTTTGAAATAACTTAAATCAGTCTTTTTTATTAAATCCTAACACTCCTGTTCTGATTCAGTATTGTGGTAACTTTCCTCCACATAGTCTGGGTCTTTGTCACTATCATCTACACACTCGTCATCATCTTCATCGTCAAATAGGGTATGGCACACTAGCTCTTCAAGGTCTGCACTATGACAGCTTACTTTTCCCTTATTTCGAAAAATAAACCTTGATTTGTTACAATCGTTTGATGAAGTACTAGGTTGTCCATACATAATGAATATAAACAGTCTAACTCCAGCAAAAAGTTTTTTACAATTTCAAAATTCACCATGAAAATCAAGAACAAAAACACACACACTGCTGGTGCAGTGAGTCCACCAGACCCCTAAACCAGTTACATAACTGGAGCAGTGAGTCTGTCAGACCAATAAAAACTTTGCCACTTGGAGCAGTACGTCTGTCAGACCACAAAACTAATACAACGTCAAAACTAGTCCACTCTAAGCAACACCACTCTCAAAACTGACAGAGAGAGGCAAAACAAGAAGGTACTGTGGAGGGGGAAGCACCAGGTTGTGCTATGCGGGAATTATACAGCACGAAAATTCCCACGGGGTCTGTCAGACCAAGCTGCACCAATTAAGGGTTAAAGTTCCCACATTATAGTTATTAGGTGAAAATCTAAGAAAGAAAATTCGCAGATTCAGTTACTTTATTTGAAAACGTAACACTAGCGGTCTCCACAGGATCCTCAGCTATCGTCGCTTCAGCACCCAGTTCTGCGTTGAGTTCAGCGTTGGGCTTGCACAGAAGTTGAAGTTGAACAAACACATTGGACTGGCCATCAGAAGTACTCCGCCAACTCCGCGACAAATGAAACAGAGAAAAACACACGTGTAAAATAACTGGCTGCTTTGAAATTTTGAACAATTCAAAAGCTGACAGTTCAGATTACATCAATTACGGATTTATTGGCTTAAGAAATTTATGATAAAAAATTTTAAATATGGCGTTTTGTACTTGAATACAGTTTATTTAAGAAGCAACTGAAAGAGGCAAAGTTCGAATCTTCATAACTCTCCTCAAAACTTCAACTCAGAAACCTTCGATGTAAAAGAGTGTTTTAATGTAAAGGTGCTCAAATTTTGTAGATATGCCAGCAAGTAGTGTTTTTACTGGTAGATGCCAGTCGGCAGTGCCGTGTCGTCCCACTAGATCCGAGTCCCACTAGATCCGGACATGAAATTGACAGCAAACTGTCCCACTAGATCCGCGACAAATATGTGGTCCTAATGAGGGGATTACCGATTCCCACTGGATCCGCGCGGCGGCGAGGGCAACCCTTCTTATTACTATTGCTTGACTGCACTCGGTAGCAACAAGCGCTAGAAACCCAGTGTTGTTGTATCGCTTTAAATAAAACTCAATATGAATAAATTTCGTTAGCATAACTAATTTGTTCTTAAAATTTCAATTATTTTGATACCAAGTTTGATATCAATCGGTTGATATACAATTATTGACGCAAACAAAACACATTCCCCCTATGTGAATACATTCCCTAGGATACAACAATGCCATAGTATCTTAATTCTGTAGTTATTTTCCGATAATCCAGTATAATTTTGTTGTTGGCATTATTTTTTTTAAGTTAGACATCCTGAAAATAAATAAATTGATTTAAATACTATTAAACTTTTTTAAATTTGTTAGCTACAAAGGAAAGATTTTATTAAACTTTTCTTTATAATATACTGGATTAAAAGTTATAAATAAATATATAAATTGTAAATAGCACAATGGAACTTCAAAAAATATAGCCTGCTTGATGGCAGAATACAAAGGTCCACGGCAAAATATGAGGAAAATGGAAATATCTGGCGTTTTCTAAAGAACATGGCATACACCCTTAAAATGGATTAAATAACTGGACGGACTGACAAATGGAGTGCGAAACGAATTGACTACATTTTATTGTATTGTACATAGTGTAAATAGAATAGCAAAAAAAAAAGAAAGAAAAAAAAGATAGTCTTTAGGGTGCATAACTTTGCTTGTATACTGTCGAGATGTTTGATATATTTGGTCTGATGATTCGTGAACAATCATTGAAATAACAATAGTGCAAGCAATGTGATTACACCCTAAAAGGCCGAGTGCGGTTATCCGTGCGGGTTCATGGCGTCCGTGGGTCTTATACCCCCTGTTGTGTATGTTTGTGCGAGACTATACGACAGGCCCGCCTCATTGAGGTACCATTTTCACAAAGGGGCACGCAATCTCGGGTGGTGCTAACAATGAACGTATCGAACTTCTTTAATTTTCCTCATCCCTTATGTTTCTAAGTGTAAAAAAATTTAAACAATTTCATGTTCAATTACAGTATCGTCAACTATTTTAAGGTTTATGCCTACCAGTGAAAAAGGAAAGTTTTATTTTACACGACTACTCTGCTGCTGAGCGGTTTTCCGAGAAGGCGGGAGGGGTCTAATCACCCTCACGGAGAGCACGGATCTACTCGGACTCTCCCCCGAGGTAGCGACCGGACTAATTAGGGTTACTTTGGAATTCGGATCTAGTGGGACTCGGATCTAGTGGGACTGCATCGGCAGTGCACCCGCGACGTCTGGAGCTGTCAAGTGAAATTACAAGCGGCTCACTCAGACTCAGACAGTACAATGTCTAACAATTCAGATTTAAAACTAAACAATAATAATTACTTATTACTTTAAATATCAATCATAAATAATAAAGTAATTGATCCAATTTGCATTTTAAATAAAAAAACATTTTGGATTTGTTGCACTTTGTTTGTAAGTTTCAAGAAAATTGTCATTGTTGGATCGCGGTCATTCTTTAATATAGGCCTAAAGATTCTTATTAATATCCTCTTTCTAATATTTCTGTTTGAAGATTGGGCCGGGGCCTCACAGCTGGAATGAATTATCTGCTAGAGCGAACGTTGTTACCCTATTCGGGAACTATATAGTAGCCTAATCGAGGAATAGTATATACAAAGAATTAAGATTCATTTGTAGGTGAGTGGTTAGTTGAATACCTCTAGATTAGTATCCTAAAACTTTGATTCTTTAACAACTATTTTATAAAAACTTTAAAGGAATGTTCTTTAAAAATTATCACATGAAAAAATACCATAGGACATGCAATTCAACTGTACTTCTGTGGTTCACTCACTTTTAAACATCAACATATTACCCATGGAATAATGTTCTTATCCCATGGAATAATGTTACCCATGGAATAATGGAGAAAAAGAGTAATTAATTAGTACTGTAGGCCTATGTTCCGTATTATGAATGAAAAGAACCATCTAGAATACCGAAGGCAACTTGACAGTTAAAATAAGCGAAAATACATCACAGAATTAAGATTTTATGTAAAATTCCTCAAACTGTTCTGGAAACTTAAAACTAAAACTTACTTGACCATGTCCCGTTACCATTTTACCTCACCGCGCCTGACCTTGACTGCTCCGGCGTCTCGCCGCCCCCTCGCTCGTGGTTGTCGTTCGCTCCCAGATTCCTTGTCCGTTTCTGGATCCCGTGTCCGCTTCTGGATCCCGTGTCCTCCTCTGGATCCTGTGTCCGCTTCTGGATCCCGTGTCCTCCTCTGGATCCCGTGTCCTCCTCTGGATTCCGTGTTAGCTTCTCCCTCCCACCGCCGGTGCCGCGCCGTTGTCTCATTTACACGATCCTCTTATTATTACTCATAATAGATGACATAGATCACCCAAAGGAAATCAGATTCAATTGACCATGAGTTATAAGCTTTGAATTAGTTTAGGTTTATTTAAACATTGTATTTCATCAATTTTAATTTTAATTATGATAGCGTAACCAAGGCAACACTATTAAAATTGAAGATTGTTAATTTATGTATACCTTTCGACTGGGGCGCCGGAATTCTACCCCCAGGAAAAGTACCCCCATTAAAAAACGCTGGGTCATTTTGACGTGACAGGTATGGGGGTAGTTTTCCAACCGCGAACTTTTGAAGAGAATACATTATACTCTACTTCAATCATTGGTTATGCACTTTTATAACCCATTTCTATAATGAACAGTTTAAGCCATGTTTTGTAAGTTTAATAGGGGTGGAAAACTACCCCCGAAAGACTACCCCAGGTACTGCAAATTATAAAACTAATATTAAAATACGGTAAATTATATATATTATTTTATGCAAATAAAACACGCACAGCTAAAAGCCTGTAAAGGATTAAGGGACGATTGGTAATATAAAACCAAAGCATAGGCCTATTATAGAACCTGACGGCGAGAGAGGGTAGTGAACGAGATCATCCGAAGCGCAAGTTAAAGACTTAATATAATATATTACTTATATATAATATGTACAGATTTCGCAGATAAGGGCTACTGTAATTATTTTGAAATATGTAAAGAATAACCATAAGTACCCTTTTTGAAACATGAATTTATTATTGCACTGACATGTTTCGACTCAAAGTCATTTTCAAAGTGATTTTTGTACTTAGCGTTATGACTTAGCGTTTTTTCATGGGGGTTCTTTTCCTGGGGGTAGAATTCCGCTACCCCCAAAAAATTATGACAATCGGACATAACATAAGGGCGGACATAACACAAATTAAATTTGAAAATTTCCCATTAAAATAACATTGGATTTGGGTTGAACATTTTAAACATCTGTTAATGTACAGCTGTAAATACGTGTAGTTTTTTGTGATTACTGATATTCACAATATTGGGTTGGTCGGATGTCATTGATTTAGAGTTAAAAGTAATATATTTGTAGCCTATCGTATTAAAATAAATTGCTCGATTTCGAGCAACAAGTAGACTAGTTTAGCATTATTTGAGCAATGGTCATAGTAGTATGAAATCATAGTAGTACACATGTCAGTCAGGTAAGAAAATAGTAATAACTGGTCATTATAAAGGTCAGTCAAAAAGAAATTGTGGGAAAAATTGAAGATGTTACGTGTACATCTAAGGAATCTGGGGGGGGGGGCTCTAAACCACGGACGACTTGCAAACACGCTCTTAGTTGCAGTCAAAACAAAACTGTTAGTAGAGCCATAGATTAAGCATACTCCTCAAGTAGATTGACCATCCTAATGGCCGCGGCGGTCACACTTTCCTTGTTCGCCGTGCCGAAGCGCGCCATTAGTTCAGTGCGCCGTCGCTGGGAGCGCTGCAGAACGCCAAATTTAAAGCCCAACCAAATCGCCAAATTTAAAGCCCGCCAACTCAGTCAACCTTACTGGCGGACGGCCGGGGCCGGCGGACAGAGCCAGCCAGCCAGCCTTCCGCCGCGCCTCGCCGCGCACGGCCCGTGTCCGTGTGGTCATGCGACCCGCGCTTACTTTGCTTTCGACGTTTTAAATAGGCCAAAAGCCTAATCACTGAAAATATGATCGATGGCTGCTCTGATGCGGTTCTACAGTTCAACCATTGTTGTTGGAAGTGTACGGATATAAACAGTGTCTTTTACAAACCTACATAAAAAGAAATCATGTGAGAGAGCTTTTAAATGGTATACTTCCTCAAAGATGGATCGGCCATATTAAGCATCTGTAAATGGCATGTAAAAAAACTTTATTAGTTATCCTTTAGTATAAAAATAACCCTATGTCCATATGATTATTAGTTATTAAATTATAAACCTATACAATCGGATGATTCTTTTTGATACACCCTGTATTACCATAATCTATATATATATATATATATATATATATATATATATATATATATATATATATATATATATTTTATTTCGGCTTTGGCAGTGCACCATGAAAGCCCACTTCAAAAATACAAAAATTGTGTACAGAAAACTATGAAACTAACAACATAAGTAACAAAAGTTCAACAATAAATTGGAGATCCAAATGGCTTGAATTTACACGTTTACATCACACTAAATAATTTTCTTCAACTAGAAATTTTGCTAATGAAAACCAAACTAAAGGATTGTCGTCTTGTAATAAATTTATAATTATTCTAAGATCTTGAGGATTTCGAAAGCCGAGATTTTAAAAAACCCTTGCAATGAATTATTTAACAACCTTTCGATCAGCTGACTGTTAATACAAGAGATATTTGGCTCATACAGTAGAAAAGCAAACACTCAAAAAGGATTTGGTTATGGCCTGTACCTAAAGGGCAAATAATTACAATGTATTATTCTTGTAATGGAAAGAAAAATAATAGGCCTAGAGTTTTGTACCATTTAAATATATTTAAATATATTATAGTTGATGGATTTAAAAATAAACCAATTTTGATTGTCAAATTAAAGGTACTTAATTATGTAAAGTAGCTGATTAATTGGAAGGAAATAGCAATAAAAAATACACTAGGGAGCTCATGCACAAATTGCGCATTTCGTAACATTTATAATTTTTAGTTTAATATCTCACATTATACTTCAAAACTATTAATCTATACTAGTTATCGCTACTGGTCGACATTCGACCAAAGATTAAATTTGATCTTGAGCCAATCTATATATTTAAAACACAAGGGTAAAAACCTTTGGACAGTTCGTCTGTGACTTCTGTGGACCGATTTACATGCGGGTTGTACCAAAATAAACGTTTTCCGTTCTATATTAGCAGGTTCTATTCGTATTTCAAAAATATTTACGTTAAATCGGTCAAAAATGAAAAATACACTTTTCTTATGGAGATTTAACATGGGGAAAACGCCAACATTTCCAATTTTTTGGGTCTGAGACTTCCACTGGACCAATTTACACGCAGTTTGTACCAAATAAAACGTAAACCTTTGTATATTAGCAGACTTTATTTACTGTAACGTTATCTTACTTCCTTAAATTAAAAATATCGACATTTTCAATCCTTTACAATTTATTTATTTTACACGATTTCAATCAGCTGATTGTAAACACACGAGGTATTTTGTCTAAATACACAGTGGATGAACAAAAGCTCATGAAGGATTTGGTTTATTATGGCCAGTACCTAAAAACGTTTACAATTATTATGATGTACATTTATGAGAAGAAAGTTGCTTATAATTAAATTTATCTTACTCCCTTAAATTAAAAAAATCGACATTTTCAATCCTTTACAATTTATTTATTTTACACGATTTCAATCAGCTGATTGTAAACACACGAGGTATTTTGTCTAAATACACAGTGGATGAACAAAAGCTCATGAAGGATTTGGTTTATTATGGCCAGTACCTAAAAACGTTTACAATTATTATGATGTACATTTATGAGAAGAAAGTTGCTTATAATTAACGTTATCTTACTCCCTTAAATTAAAAATGTCGACATTTTCAAACCTTAACAGTTTATTTATTTTACACTATTTCAATCAGCTGATTATAAACACACGAGGTATCTATGTACAGTAGGGTGGAATGAAGTTATAGGGCAAAATATTTTTTCAACGGTATAACTTTCTAATAGCATTCAAAACTTGCGTCTTTACATCACAAACAACACTGTAAATTTTTACTTGTTTATATTTATATCTTGAGGTGCCGCAAAGGCCTTAAAAATTAAGTTTTCTTTCTCTAAATCAAACTTTTTTTCATAAATTAATATAAAATGTTCTGTCCATTCTGTTCTGTTAATATATTTTTAATTTACATTTAAAACAGTTTTCTTAGGAAGAAAAGGTAAAGTATAAAGATTGGTAGTGCTATATTTGTATTTTTATAATTGCAATATTTATGAGATTTACGAAAAACGTCAAATAAATAAGAATTTAATATAGAGATCTGAATAGAAAATTCACCTTAGAAAACTCAATAATATTTTCACCTAAAATGTTTCTCAATAATAGCTTTTAATTACAACATTCAATACTAAATTATGGAGGAATACTAATAGTAACCAAATTAAGTAAAATAATTTTAGTTTTTCAGCTTTATAGTGATTTTAGACAAGGATAAGAAGCGCATACGACAAACCTTTCCTATATTCTTCTATATTTCATTGAAGTATTCATAAAAATAAGTAAATTCATTAAACCAAATTAGACATGAAATACTAGATATAATTATTTTAATATTAGCCCAGTATTTTCTACTTTGTTCTGCTAGAAACTTCTCTTCGCAACTAAGAACTTAATGTTTTTTATACAAAATTTATGCATCATCTTTTGTGATTCAATTATTTTTTTAACAAAATCAGTCTCTTGCTTCAGGACCGCAGAGACCTAGTAATGACTCAGTTACAAGCTTAATTACTCTTTCCACCGCTTGAGTGAGGTAAGGAAAACCAGGAAGTCAACCAACTGAATTTGGCAACCATATGATCTCCTGCCTTATTAATATACTCTTTTGAGGCCTCATCACTTATGTGTGTGGTCATTGGAGGCTAAGTGATTGTTAAGTCCTACCAATTAATCATATCAATGAAGTATTCTGCCTGAAAATTGATATTGGAGACCACAAATTTTCTTACAACATTACATTTGCAGATCTTGCCTTCAGAAGTCTGCCAAGACCAAACTCTCTTTTAAGAGTTTTCTCTCATCACATAACACACAGAGAAGAACAATTTTCAGGGTGCTCATCCAGTAGCCATTTATTCGAATAACTAGATCAATTATTTTTTATGCTGTTCACAAAGGTAAAGTGAGATTTTGATCAGATGCCATTAATGTTTGGAGCACCATCATTTACACACGATGGCTTGAGTTTAATATGAAACCAGATGGGGGAATACACCGTCACGACATACTCTGTTAAGGTTTTAAGGTTGTCGGAGGGATCTTCTATTCGAACATGTAACCAAATTATCCGACTTGCTAACGTGAGCCATTGTAAATGGGCCAATTTTCCGGTTTTTCTAAAGGAAGAGGTCTTGAAAACATGTGAAATCCACCACTTGAGATCACAGTGCACATTTCAAGTAAATATGTTTTGTCTTTTAACTTTTATTTTATTTTTTAAGATCAGGAAGGTTGTGTTTTATAGGAGGAAACGTAAGCACTGGAAGATCATTACATTTTTAAGCTGCTTACCTATTTCACCTCCATATTCATTGGGGCCTGCTGTTGTTTTCCCATTTAAGGTGTCGCAAAGGCCATTAAACAAACAAATCAGTGACTGCAGTGGCCAAGCTATTGTGTTTTTTCCAACAAAGCAAGTACATCATTATTAACTCTTATCCTGCATTTGTGGCTGTTCCATTACATCATTTCATGAGTCTGCAGTACCGACGGCCTTAGATTTTTTCTCCATAAGATTTCAAACATCCGCTATGCCTTTAATATAGGTAGAAAAAGATTCATCTTTATGGCATTTGAAGGGAAATTTTATAACTAGGGCCTTAATAAATCAAATTTATTATATTATTGATTGTTTGATTAAAAACAACAAAGTATTCTCAAAATTTTTTGTTTGAAAATTGGCGTATTTTTTAGTAGCTTAATCTCATAAATAGTTCTACACTCATAATTTAGATTTTACAATGACCTAGGTTTTAAAATGCTTTTTATGATGACAGAAAATTATTCTTTATCGAACAATATTAAAGGCGTGGCAGATATTTGACATTATTTTTATAGGCATAAAAGTCCAAGGCTGGTATTGCAGACTCTTAAGAAGGTTTATCGATAAAAAATACAATAATTATAGGCTACTCTGTGTAATTTGATTCATAACAGTTTGATTTACTTATTATTGTTTAATTCAAACAGTATTGAAAATAATTTATAATTTTAAATTTTTTAGCTATAAAAGTTTGTCAAATATCCTTCAATTTGAATAAAATTACATATTTTCAACAGCTTTGCGGTACCTCTAAATATATTATTAATTCAACAAAATTCTAACAGTGTCTTTTAATAGGCATTATGCAACTTTTTATCACTATTACAACTAAAAATTACAACATAAATATTTTTTCGGGCTATAGAAACAACTGTCAAAAATTGTAAAATTTTTATAAAAATCCATATTTTTAACAGCTTTGCGGCACCTCATAAAATATTCTTATTTAAACCAAATTTTAACAGTGTCTTTTCAAGGGCACTAGACAACTTTTAATCACTATTACATTTTAAAATTCAAAAATATCATTTTTCATTCCACCCTAATGTACAGGGTGTTTCAGAACTCCCTACCAATATTTTAGAGCATTGTTCCTGGGTTAGAAACATATGTAAATATCATATTTAAAATTAGTTACTCACACAGCCGCCATTTTGTTTTTTTTCGCATAGTAATTTTTATATCCGTAACGGAAGGTTGTATTTTGTTAATATTTAGTATGAATCTTTAACATACTAATGTACATTTCGAGGAAAAAAATTAATTTTTTCTACAGTATATTTTCAAAATGGCGGCCATTTTAACTTTTCAAACGCAAATATCTCAAAATCGGTAAATATTATAAAACTTTTACAAGACATAAGAAAGTTGCAAAATTACATTACCTAACCAATGGTACCAAGTTTGTAAGGATCTGACAACAAATAACGGAGTTATTGCGATTTTTCTTCGTAAAAACATTGTTTTTTCATTAAAACCAATGAAAATTATGGCAGTTTTATCAACAAAATCAATGTTTTTATGAAGAAAAATCGCAATAACTCCGTTATCTGTTGTCAGATCCTTACACACTTGGTATCGTTGGTTAGATAATTTAATTTTGCAACTTTTTTATGTCTTGCAAAATTTTTATAAAATTTACCGATTTTGAGATATTTGCGTTTGAAAATTTAAAATGGATGCCATTTTGAAAATATACAGTATAAAAATTAATTTTTTTCTTGGAAATGTACATTAGTATGATAAATATTCATATCAAATATGAACCGAATACAACCATCCGTTACAGAAATAAAAATTACTATGTGAAAAAAACGAAATGGCGGCTGTGTGAGTAACTAATGACTTCTGGACAATTTAAATATGATATTTACATATGTTTCTAACCCAGGAACAAAGCCCTAAAATATTGGTAGGGAATTCTGAAACACCCTGTATATAATTCTGTAAGCGAAATTTTCTGTACTGTTGTTATAATAATTTAAATTGTAAAAAAAAATTTAAATTACTGAGTGTGTATGCAAATTATAAAATACATTCTGATCGTAATAGGGACGCAATGGGTAATGAATTGTGGTTTGAGAAACGCCTAATTAATTACATTAAAACATGTTTTGGTTTTATTTTAAGACGAAAAGGGTTAAATGATCATGATGAGTGACGATGATACATTACCTGAAACTTAAAGTGTAGGCCTATCATTCAACGAAGTGTTATTTTTGTTATCAGTTGTCTGTGTTATTCCGTCATAGCTCAAAGGAATTATGACCTCTTTTAAAATTTATTTTTCATAGATCGATATAAGTTTAAAACCAGACAAAATGAAGCTTTTATACAAACGGGTGGCCTAAAAGTACAGGATTTTAAAGGGTCCTTTGGGGGCGATGGTCTGTTTAAACGGTATTGTTAAAATACTATTTAAATTAAAATTTTCTAGAAACTTTCGTAGTGAAGAACTGGTAATCCGCTATGGTTCATGCCATTTTAATTATGATTAGGGGCTTTTGCCCCTATGAGTCACTAGTTTTGTCTAAATACAGAGTGGAC
Source organism: Neoaliturus tenellus (assembly GCA_030545055.2). NCBI lineage: Eukaryota > Metazoa > Arthropoda > Insecta > Hemiptera > Cicadellidae > Neoaliturus > Neoaliturus tenellus. The sequence goes on from JAQYXR010000637.1 coordinate 62,075, forward strand.
GAACAAAAGCTCATGAAGGATTTGGTTTATTATGGTCAGTACCTAAAAACGTTTACAATTATTATGATGTATTATCCTTTAAATGGAAAGAAAGTGGCTTAATTATGTAAAATAGCTGATTGCTATGAAATTAAGACTGAATTGTAAAGGTTCAGTTTAAATAAATTGTTTACATTTGTATTAAAAGAAACGGATGTATCGAAAATTCGATGTGCAATCAATTTATCGGTTGCCAGGTTGTAATGCTTTACATTTCTCCCAATTACCAATGGAATTTGTGGTACAGTCGGTAGCTTAACTTTAAACAAATTAGAAGACCCGGGTTCCAAACCGATCTCCTCAAGTATACTTTTTGTAATGTGTCTAACAACGGTGTCACTAATGTTTTACTTATGGTATCGATATTTACTTTAAGCAAAATAGAGACATTAAAATATTTATGGGCCTTTTCAAATTCTCAAAAAACTTATTTATTAAATTTAAAAAATTAATAAATACAACTTGATAGTTTATGCTTGCTTATTTCTTATGTTTTGATTAGGCTACTAAGGTTTAGGCCTAAGTAAACAATGGATTTGTTATGTTTAAAAAATACTAAAGATTGTCTGTGTTACATAGTAAGGGTGCAGCATTATTGTTTTTAAGGAACATGCCTATAGGCCTACTTTAACAGACACTCCAACTAAAATTATGTAATTTTCTGTGAAATAAATTTGTATTCTTTAAATTTGGATAGTTATTGAAACTTGCGCACTACAGCAGTAGTGTCAAATTGTTGGTGCTGGCCCAGTTCAAGGTCACCTGAGGGATGACGTCATCGAGGTCAATGACCTCACCGATGACGTCATCGATGACGTCATCGATTGCGTCATCGATGACGTCATCACTAATGACGTCATTTCTATGACGTCACACCCATGACGTCACAGAAATGACGTGCTGATGACGTCATCACCCCTTACGTCATCAAAATGACGTCACCGACGCCACTGAGGTCAAGGTCACGCCGAAACTTAAAATTTTTTGGCACTTTTGCCGTTTCTCGCACTACGCTCCGAGTTTCAGTCAGAGTCCCCGTGACCTTGACCACTTGGAGCGAATTTTCGACGAGAAACGGCAAAAGTGCCAAGTTAAACTCGAGTTTCTGACATGACTCTGCCTAAATGGGCAATCGGTTATCCCTCAGGTGACCTTGAACCAGCACAACACCAACAATTTGATATTACTGTGACCTTGAAAACCTAACAACGGAGCGCCGACACCGATGCGCACCCCACGACAGCCACCGAGTGACTGACTGTCAGGCTCTGTGTACTCTAGGTATATGGGGAAGTGGAGGGGGAAATCTCAAGGTCATCCAAATGGAGTTTTAAAAAAGTTGAAGAGTAGAAAGACTACTCTTGTGCTTCCTGGGCGACCTCATCAATTTCCAACGGATCTGTAAACCAATCCGATCTGTAGCGGCAGGAGTCCAGAAAACAGGTGCACCACCCATCAGGTTGTCCGTAGCACTTCCGACAATTGGTAAGATTGGAGAAATGAAATTTAATACACCGCTGCGGACAACAAGTGTAAAAGTAGTTGGATTTGTAGATTTTGAAAGTTTGTAGTACCGGTGGTGGCAGCTGTTGGTTCTTGCATCTACACCTGCAACATCCGAAGCATTCACATTGCCGGCAGGCCAGCCCGTCCACTTGCCATCTTGGTAGTAGGAAACACTTGCCCTCGCAGCAATAGGTTGTCCCTGTCTCTTCCTCCCAAAGCTTCTTTGCACAATGGACGACGCCTTGTATCTCTAAACACTTATGCTCGCAACATGAGACACGCTTAGTTTCCATACTTGATGTTGCTTTGGCGAGGGAGCAAGATGAAGTGATGCCGTGGCCAGCAGGAATGGAGCTTATATAAACTAAGGTGAGTGGAGGGGGAAAGGTCAAGGTCATCCAAATGGAGTTTTAAAAAAGAAAAGAGTAGAAAGACTACTCTTGTGTATCTATAGCGATTTCATTGATAGTGAGTGCTTCTGTATGCCAAGTTGATCTGTACTGACAGGCTCCTAAATAATGTTTGCAAAAACCTGCAAAATGATTGTTGCACAATTTGCAGCCAGTTAGCTGTTTTAATGTGAATTCAATGCAACGTTCAGGGCAACAAGTGTACTTATGCCCTCTCATCTGGTACACATGGAATGTCTTCAACTCCGGTTTCGGCTTCTTCCAAGACTTGCACTTACACATGCATTGACCAAAAGCTTCACATTTTCTACACGCCAGGCCATCCGCAACATCAATGTCATTCGGCCATGAAAAACATTTCCGTTCGCAACAGTAGTTGAGTTGACTCTCCATGTTGCTGTGGTGAAGGTGCGCGATGAAATGATGCTGCAGTCATTGAGAGTGCACCTTAAATAAACTCAGTGGAGGGGGAAAGGTCAAGGCCATCCAAACGGAGTTTTAAAAAAGATAACTAGTCGTCCTCCTCCTCCTCATCCGTTGTACTTAGAGAGCTGTCAGACGAAGAGCCCCGTGCAGGTGCTCCCCAGATGAAAAACAAATCAATTTTAAAACGAAGACCAGGATCTTGCATCATCAATTCCTTTAATTTGTCACATACTAAGTCGACCTTGTGTAAGGTGTCAACAACAAGCTTCCAATTCGTTGGTTCAATATAACTTGTAGTAGAGTCTGCCTCGCTGATAACCACATCCTCCGGCCGTATTGGAGTGTAAAGATGTGTAAAGTTCTTTGGCTGTAGCTGAGGTTCAGGCTGGCTGGAAGTGGAAGGTTGAGTGTGGACCCCTGTCGCATCGAAATCCATAGTCATTCTACATTCAATGTTGGGGTTTTCGTTTAATACATACACCAATTTCTCATGCAACATATCCACTTCTGCCGAGTCTTGCAGATGAACATTCCAGGAAAATGGCCATTCTTCATCCGTAGTGGAGTCAACTCGAGAAAGAGTGCTGTCCGCCATGATAGCTAAGCAAGGAATGATGTGAGCTACAGACTGTGGTGACAGTATTGAAAAGTAGAGGGGGTAAACCAAAAGTACGTGGAGGGGGTATTTTCAAGGTCATTTAATTTGGGTTTTAAAAAAAGGAAATAGTGGAGGGGGAATTCTCAAGGTCATCCAATTTAGGTTTTAAAAAAAAAGGAATGAAGCTTACTCCTCTTCAGCCTCGTTGTCCCCTGCATCTTCATCAGCCTCATCTTCATCGACGTCAGACTCGCCGTAAGGATAGATCGGGGACATGGGCGAATATTGTGGAGATTGTTGACCGTTGTTGTCGTCCCCTTGCATTCTAACTTGGGACCAATCATAATTTAAATTCATTTGTATTATGATCCCAGGGTTGTCCCGCAGTATTTCCTTCATACGTTCGCAAATTGACTCCAAATAGTGTACACTATCGACCGACAGTGTCCAACCCGTACTTGTACCGACATCAGTAGTGGAGTCAGCTTGGCTGATGGTGTTGTTGTCTGCCATGGTTGCTTGTCGGACAAGGAATGACGGTTGATGTGATGCTCATGCAGGAACATGGTGAAGTGGTGGGGGGTGTGGTGGAGTAGTGGGGGAATTTTCAAGGTCATCCAAACGGAGTTTTAAAAAAAAAGGAAAACTTACAAAGTAACATTGAAACTTTCCAATTGATGGTGGCGAGCGTTTTCTTCTGCAACCTTGCCGACACATGTGACTATGCCATACAGTATGAAAAGTACAACCATAATAAGGCCGAACAATAAAAGATAGCCGTTAACTATCATGATATTTTCTGAGTGGATCTGTTTTCTTCTTATCGCCCTCTCCTGCATCCTCTTCTCCAACTCGTGGACGAAGTCACAACATGCGTGAGGACATCTTTCATCTGTTGGTAGGTTTGCCATTGTTGATGTTGTCGGTGTGGCTGTTGAAGATGGAATGAGGTTTCCAATTGCGATGTGCCATGTACACCAATAGTCAAGTGGTGGGGGTAACAAAGCAGTGGAGGGGGAAGTTTCAAGGTCATCCAAATTGTGTTTTAAAAAAACCTATCTTGTTACTGAGCTTATATGTCAGTAACAAGATAGGTGTTTCTGCTCTTTTACTTCTTTAATATAATGAAAAAATATACATATTCTACAATGGTTAGGACAAGAAATACAACTGCTAGTCAGCTGAAGTAGTCCAAGTTGTCTGGCTCGGTCTTCATGGACGCTGGTGAGGAAGCCGTCGAGGAGTGTCCAGGCTCTTCCTTTGACTGCCGGGTGTTCCGTATATTGCAAGCGTAAACTTGCACATTTATACGGTAGCCTCGTGCCACCATCAGCTGCAACTCCTTGTATAAGTCGTTTAGCTCCTGCTGAGTCTTGATGCTCACCTCCTCGTAACTTGCGCAACTAACGTTGAGGGACATCCTGATGTTGCTAGGTTGGCTGCTGGAGTAGAAATGAAGCCGAGGCACAGCGTTTGGAGGTACATGGAAAAGTGGTGGGGGTGATGGTGGTGGGGGTATGGAAGATGCAATTAAACACTTCTAAACTTTTTCCATTGATACAAAGGGATGGAACAAATAGCACAGGTGTCCTTGTAGTTTTCAAATCTAAACATTGGTGCTAGAAATCCAAACTGTTTTCTACCACCTTCCTGTACGAACCGTCGAAGGTCTCTGACGGCAGCATTGCCACAAGGCCTACAAAACTTTTCCCCGTCTTGGAACCTATACCAGGAGTATCCCGAATACCCTCTATTATCTTTCTTGTACTCCTCGATATCCTGCTTTACTGTTATAGGGATATTATCTCGTAAAGCCGTCTGGAATAAAGATGCGTCAGTTATAACTCGTTGTAAGCAAAGCTCGTACAAGGTGCTCATCGTTTGCTAGTTGGCAACAGACTGACCGTTCTTTGCATCCAAGCAGGTTTGAATCCTAGTGCGGTAGTGGGGGTAATTACGGTAGTGGGGGTAGTTGTGAAATGCAAAGGTCAAAGGTCAAGGTCACCCGCGAAGTTTAAAAAAAATGCAACATATCAATACGTGAAGTCTGTCACATATTGATATGTTGCATTTTTTGTTTTTTTTTTTATTTTTTTTTGTCTTTTATGATTCGTTTATTTATAAAACATTACAACAACATATGTACAACATTAAAACTTAAATCTAACACTGCTGCTTGTCAGCGATGTGGATGGTCAACTCTGTAGAATTGCTACCCGTGCAGCCGTGGGACACCAGGTATAGACACCCGGGTTGAATAGAGCGAAGATCCTCGTTTTGTAGAAGATGGACGAATCTCTTGGGCAGGTACACCTGGAACTTTGGTTCATCCCCCGGAGTAAACGGTGCCTCGCTGAGACTGCAGCAGATGGCCTCCCCAACTGTAGTCTCCATCTTCTTCATAGCATGGATTATGTAGTGCTTCTCGTCTTTTAGTTCCGAGCACTTCTTTACAGGTAATATTGTTGACTTGGAGTGAGCATTGAACTGCTCGACCAAAGTCTGAAGGAACTGGTGAGATGCCATGGTCAGGTTACAGATCGTCTTCTTGCTCGGAGATGTTGTCGTCTCGGAATCTCGAGTAATACTCATGCCAGGTCCCTGTCTGCTCCCCACTTATATACTCTCCGTTACCCCCACCACTCCCCAATTCCCCACTTTGAAGGTAAGAGGCGAGTTTATAGGCATTTTTTAAAGCGCAATGTCTATCTTTATCATGTTCTGGGCTTTTTGTACAAATACATATGGTTTCCAGCATGTATTGATAATTCTTATCCAATTCCACATCATTAACCGGAACATGAGTAAATCCTTCGATCCATCTTTTCTTTTCCAGCCCCTTTGTGTAAATATTGGTAAACTTGTCTGAAAAGTGATGCATAATGTGATACAAGTCCGTGTAACTTGTAAAACCATCATACCAATCGATATGATGGAAGTGTTTTGAAATCCATCTGTTGGTAGTAGCGGCTTTACTAGTTAAAGACGAATAAGAACATGGTGGTTTAAATAAAAACGAATAAGGAACACTTGTATTCATGTCCAAAAACACAAGTTCTTTTATAATGAATCTATCATCATTACCACGAAACGCTTGAAACTCAATAATACCAGGCTTGGACTTTACTTGTTGTTCTTCTCCCTTGTCCATTTTGAAGGTCACACGTCTGCTCATTACGAAGTCAGGAGGTCAACTGATTTCCACACCACGGTAGGTACTACTTTTATACCAGGCCGTACAGTTGTTGGCGCGTTGGTGTATATTTAACGTGGGCACCGTCCCCAATAGGCCTAACCCCACAAAATGTTGGTTATTGTTTTAAAAACTAACCATTGTCATTTAAGTTTCCATCTTTATATTTTCCTTATTTTCATTTTCATCACTAACACTTGATTCTTCTCCTCCATCTTCCTCTTCTTCCTGTTTTACTGATTTCTTATGTAGTTGAGCGTACTTTTCCAATTGTCTCCACATTTGTACTTCATGAG
>JAQYXR010000638.1:0-68523 GCA_030545055.2 Neoaliturus tenellus
AACTTAAACTATTTCTGGTGATAGTTGGATAGAATTTTTTAAAACTACTCTAGATGACCTTGACATATTTTCGCATCTCAGTTATAAGTTTGAATTTCAATTTTGAACTAACTCTTAATTTTTCTTCAACTGTTAGAGTTTCGTTAACACCGACGAATTTCAATTTTGAACTAACTTTTAATTTTATGCGCAAATTCACTTCACCCTAACGCCAACACTATCGCCATCTCCACCCCAACCTATATGGCATAAAATATAACTACAGCATCTCATATATACCCTCTAACCCCCACCGGAAGCTATGTGACGTAGCAGCTGGCGCCAGCTGCTCGAGCAGCTGCTCGGGCAGATGGCACGACTTCCGGCGCAGAAGTAACCAAAACACACTACTCATGTCAGGTTTTTGGAGTTTTTAAAGTGAGTTATGAACTCAACATTTGCAATATCAGTTTTCATCACTAGGACTAAAAGTGGGCCTTTTTGGTGCGCAATCGTGTTTAACGATTAAGCAACAAAAAGATAATTTTTCTCCGAGTAATGAACAATGAATGTTTATCATAATGCGAAATTATCATAATCGTAAAAAATATTAACTATAAAACTGTGTTTTCGAGGTATATTTACAAAGTAAGTAACATGCAGTGTTTAAATTTCTGTCATTTACAAACAAGTCTCTTTATAGCGTTTGAATTTCAAAATTCCAATCCTCAACATTAATAAATGAATCGAGCTAAATCTGACAGAGTGAGCGTAGTGAACGAGCTCACCTGAAAGTCACAATTTACTCCTGGTTGGCATTGCAAAGCATGCCGGGTAACACCTAGTATAGTAAAGCGATACTATTTTAAATTTAGCACGTCTTTATATATTTTGGACGTTGTATTATTGAAAAATTAATTATGAGGGTCCTGAAAACTTTTTTCCCGACCTAATATGAACTATTCCGATCAGATTAAATTACTTCAATGTTGACCTAAGCCTTCCTTAAGCTTGATAGTTAAACAATTTTCGTTTATTGGCCGTTCGTATCAAAACCAAAGTAATACAACTAATTATCCTAAATAATGAGAATGATACAGAATAATACGTTTTAATGTAAATAACATTGACCATTGGAGGGCATTTCCCACAAACAATTCTCTGTATTTTTCCCAACGCATGCTTTTAAAGTTTTGATGGTTAACGGTACAAACTCTGGATTTGTTATTATCTACCTCGACTTGTTGTTAGATGGCACCATTAATTAATAACCTAACAACAAATCACAACTGGGTCTAAAATAGAACTTTTATAAAGGTACTACCTTTTATCAGGATCAAACCACCAACCTATGGATTCATAGGCGAGCACACTCAACTATTGAACAGGTACATTGAGTTGCCAGTAACATTAAAGAAGATATAGAAACCAAGAAGTATTGTTCTGATGTGTTTATTGACGACAGCCAAGCCTCTGACAAGTTTTGGCAACTTGGGGCCTGTTTCATAAAACTACTAGACTAGTATTACTAGTCCCTGGACTTGGTATTACTAGTGAATTTTACAAGTCTGTGTTTCATAAACTTACAAGAGTAAAATAATAGTTACTAGTGTAGGGACTAGTAATACTAGTGGTTTTTTACCAGTGTAGACTAGTTTTTGTTTCATAAAACTCTACACTAGTATTTTAGACTAGTAAATACCAGTGAATTTCTACCAACCTCCCAACGCCCGTAAACTATAGTAGGATTCACGAAATAGTCCGATGAGAATAGATACATTGTTGCCAAATTTACTCTGAAACACATTTTTTATACTGTATTACACATGGTAAACATAACCAAAAATGACAACATTGCAGGGCGAGAGGGGGTGAGGGGGGAAACAGCTGTTAAAATTTTCATCGGACTATTTCGTGCATCTTACTATAGTAGATATTTTCTACTAGTGTTTTGTTATTCCCAATTGTAGGGATTTTGAAATCCTTCTTCAATGTTTTGACAAAATTATTTTGTGGATTATTTTAGGGCAGCGATGAAATATTTCAGGATTTAATTCTAAGGAAATAAAAATAGTAAAAACATGAAAAACTATATTTATTTCAATTAAAAGTACATCTTAAGTTTTAAAATAGGAAAAAGGTCAGGGATATGTTATTCTCAGTAATAATTTTCCCGCACAAATTATAATTATAGTACTATTGTCTATTTAAGCAATGTCAAGCGTTTGGGTTAAAAATGTATTATTTACTTTCTTTATTATTGTATTGCCATTATTTTAAAGGGTTGGTATTAGACCTAAAATCATCACTTGTTGAATCAAACAGGCCAAATACTGTATTTCTAAACAATGCTTTTCTTTCTTTTTTAATAATATTTTTTAAATATTTAAACAAAAGTAATTTAAATAGATAGGCCTACATAAAATGATACTTTATATTATTGAATATTTATAACAAATTGTATTTTTTGCAGTTGGATATTATATTTTTTAGACATAGGGTTATCCACGATACCAGTTTCCTATAAGCACAGTTAAAAATAAGCTGATAAAGGTACACTGAGAAATGTCAGGCTAACATTGCTCTTTATGTTACGGGGGTATAATTTTTTCCTCAAAATAATATATTGGGCTATATTGAAATCCTGTATATAATTAGTGACTTACTTTTACTACCTAATAATATTTTAAAACTACCGTACCTAATAATGGCATTAAAATAGTATTGACTGTAATTTAATAATTTTCCGTATGTAGGCTTAACCTTAAAAAAAACTTTATACTTACTACTACTTTACCATTCTTTATACTTTACTTTATTTAAATGATAAAATATTTGGAATTCAAGTGAGTTTTATTCCAGCCCAAATATCAAATCCATTAAATCTACTTTATGTTATTATATGAAGTCTATGCTATATAGACTTCATTGCCTGAAAAAGGTCAATGATCGACTAGCCTTTTTAATATTTAGAAATTTTTCTATTTATTTAACCTTATTACATTAGGTGTTTAACAAATGAAACATAAAAAAATAGCATTTAAATAGTTAAATGTAATTGGTTTAAATAGTATATAAATAGAATTATTGTAAATTACTATGATAGAAAAGATAAGGTCGTACGCACAACCTATAAAACCGTTAATTTAATTTAAAAATCCTTATAATAATATTAATTTTGGCAAAAACTTGACAAATCAAATCTGTTATTTCTTGTAGCCTATGTACAATGCAAGAGGTTTATCTATTTTCTTTACTTTTTTTTATAACTTGCCGATTTAATTTATACAAAAATAAGAGATATATTAAAAAATCATTTGCTATTTATATACTCAACAAATAACTTAAAAACTAAAAGAATCTATTAGAGGTTGGAAAAAACAAACAAAGAACACGAGTTAAGTGCGTAGCCGCACTGTGTGGCGGCGGCGGCGGTGGCCACGTGGTAGCCAAAGTTAACAATGAAAACTTTGCACATTAAAAACTTTGTTGTACATTTAATAAAGTAATATGAATTAACTAAAAATGAATAATTCGTTGTTTTGAGTACTTATTTAGTTATTAAAAACATCCAAAATGTGTATTGGTTTAATAAAATTTTTAGTCCTATGTTAAATGGTAAAAAACCCGTAATTGAGGTTATGTCAACAATGCCAGAGCGGGCGATCAGCTGCGTCAGCTGACTAGTAAATTTGATCACGTGACTTGTAAAAACCACTAGTATTTACAAGTGTCTGGAAAATGTTTATGAAACAGAAATTATTAGTACTGGTGAAATAAGTACTAGTAAATAATAGACTAGTAACTTGTAAACTAGTAGTTTATGAAACAGGCCCCTGGTCTGCTTTACTAATTAAACTTCATCTTCCTCATACCACAAATCTCACTCAGGACTGTACACAGCTGACTACATTAATTTAATAGTTTTTGTAACACAGGATTATTAAAACTAGAGATCGCCTCTTGATCGAAATTCGATCAAAATTTCAGTTGATCTGTACCAAGAAGCTTAAAAACATTTTAGAACTAAAGCATATGTTCTCCCTAATTTTCTAGCAGTTGTTTTTACAACAGCTGTCTAATGATTCATTCAATTCTCTTTTCTCCATAAGATTAACATTGGAACTTTGAAAGCCTGTGGGGCGTAGACCTGGAGTCCGATGTGAATTAGAATGTCATTCTGCCTCATCTACAGGACTAAACCTTTCTAACGGTATGCTCGAAATTATCCTACGATGTATACGAGCTGAGAAAAAAAGGAGGAAATGAAACATGCTTGCGTATTAATATATAGATGTATTTTTTTGTTTGGTGATTGCTAAGGAGGAAAAGCGTGGTTTTGTTATGAATGTTTTTATAGAGAAGTGACGATTAAAATCATATTTAACCAACAGATACTTTAAAGTAAAATCGGAAGTTCTGTCACAGGGTTACATCCTGTCCAAGCAGGAGTGCCCCAAGGAAGTGTTCTGGGTCCTGTGCTACTGCTCACGGATAAACTACTAGCTGATAACAGGCTATCCTAGCGTCACATCACGACCCGGTAGCATCTTAAATGTTTAAGCTGCTCCAAATTATTTATTAGAATTTCTTTAAAAAATGAAGAATAAAAGATGATAAAGGTAAATCAACTCACGTGACTTTTACAACAGGATTCGACACATGACCCGAAGTAACCCTAAAAACCTCGTTCAGACCATCCAAACAAATGAGGTTAAAGACTCTGGCATGATTCTTGACCGGAAACTAACATAGAAAAAAAACCATTTGGAGCAAAAGAATTTCACTTAATAAAAAAAAAATCTTTTTGTCTTTAAAATAAATATTCAAAGCTATCTACAGAAAATAAACTAATAACCTACAAAGTCATCTTGAAAGCTATTTAGACTTTTGGCATCCAAATTTTTTGAATAACAATCACCTCTAACATTGAAAAAAATCAAAGATCCAGTCCAATACATTGCGAAACATCCTTCAAACACATTGTTTTGTGAATAATGGAATTCTCCATAGGGACAGCTGCATTCCAACCGTCAAAGACGAAATAACGAAGTTTAGTTAAAGTACGAGTGAAGAAAGAAAATCATCCTAATCACATAGGTTTTGGACAACAGTACTGCTACTTGCAGACTTAAAAGTCTCCACATTTTGAGGTTTTTTAAGTAAATTGTTTATTAAGTTCTTCTATTATTTAGTTAATACAATTTGTATTAAGTCTGTCAATGGATAGATTTTAACTCATGTTTTTGTTATGTTTAAGATGTGTGTTATGTATCAGATTTACCTGTTGTTCAAAACTGTGAACTGATTGCAAACAATATAAAGTAAGCCTAAAAAATTAACAGCCAAGCAAATAATATTTTGGAGGTCCACATTTAATTGTCCCCTACTTAGCAGGGTCTTTACAATTACATGTGGCTAAAATTAAGCGATAACAAATTTTCCTTTGCACTGGCGGGAGTACAGCCAGTTCTAGCTCAAATGGAACGAAGTCAATTATTAGGTCGTCAGTGTTGGTCCCTCAAGATGACGAATGGCCTGTTTTATCAGACAAGATGTCGACTTGTTGAGCAAATGTTGGTGTAAAATACAGACGAATATTACTATCTGCTAGATTATTGCCTTCCTTTTAGGAGCTTAAAGTCGAATGAGGAGAATGAAAAATATTTGCAATATAAATGGTTCAGTGTATCTGTGCTCATGGCTTTCATGGAGGGATGATGGACGAGGGATGGGGCAGGGATACTGTTCTAAATCATCAGTCTGTTATCTATGTTGGCCTAGAGATCAGAAAATGTTTTGTTTTATCTGAGACTAAACGTGAATAAATCAATTTTATAATATGTATACATCTGGTTTAACATTGTTATTCAAATATAGTTGCAAAAATAAAACATTCGTAAAGTTCACAGCGTTTGGTTGCGACTATTTGTTGTGTGTATATTTTTTAATAATGGTTTTAAAAAATAGATTATTATTTTATTGGCTACTAATATATACTCTAACATTTAAGGTCATACACTAAAAATTCAAGCCAAGTAAATCATGTACCTTTTAAAAAGAAGGAGAAAAAACAAAATCGCACAGTGACAATCAGTGTTTACTGCCACGAAGAGGACTGCTGCAGCCACAGGTGTCAGTGAACAGTTGACGAAGTTAAACAGTGAACTGAAACTTGTAAGAGAGTAAAGACAATAAAAATAAACGTTTTACGTCATCGGAAAAAATTGGAAAGGCCAAAAGCCAAGAAAAGGACTTGGTGACTTTAAGAATGCCTCTTAAGAAGGACAAGTGTGTTATGGTGTAGGCTATAGATTTCATTTACGGCAAAACATCTAAAAACTACGGAGTAGCTTTATAAAAGACTTACAGAACAAATATACCTTCACAGGTGTAAAACTGTTTGTTTGTGACAGATTCCAAAAGACATCTATCTTTTGATTTCTATAAGGGTTTCGTCTGTTACGTCCCGTTTTCTCTCGATCTACTGAACCGATTTTCAAGTTTTTGGTGTCATTGGATAGGGCTTGGTCTGCAGTTATTCCGCCAAAAATGATGAGAATCGGACTGAAAATAAAGGCGCTATCCACCATTGAAATCTCAAAGTTTCCCATTTAATAACATTGGGATTGAATAAAAACATTTTAAACATATGTTAATAATCAGCTGTAAGTACGTGTAGTAATTTGGTGATTAAAGAGATCACAATATTGGATTGGTCGGATGTCATTGATTTATAGCTAAAAGTAACTTTTGTATTGTATTAAAATAAATTGCTCGATTTCAAGCAACACGTATACTAGTTCAGTTTTATTGCGTTACCAGTGTACCACAATCATGTACTCCATGTCCGGAAACCTTTAACTTACTCTTACCCTTAACAGTACGTGTATATGGGACATACACAGTAATGAATAATTAATGAAATACGAGGGTTGAGTTGTTTTGAGATTTACCTTAGGTTTTTGGATTCACTCTTCCATTTGTGGGTTAATTTAATCTACATATAAAAATATCAGGCGTCATTAAGTGAAGACGCGAATTAATACAAAGGGATTAGTGATGAATTGAATAGTTTTTGTTATTTAATGATTTTTGTATGAAAACACTATAATCGTTTCTGAGTAAATGTATTTTGATTAGTGTTAATTTGTTTATGAAATTTTATAAATAATGAACTAGATATTAGTTTTATATCTCTTTCAAATGTTTTAGTATTAATATTTCGGTATTTAACTTATTTAAAATATACTTATAAACAATAACACTATGGGTAAGGAAGATTGCAAAATCCGTCAAGTCGGTGCTGCTATCTGCATGGCTAAACAGAACTGCTTCCCCTCGGTGTGGTGTAAGAACACTTAGTTCTACTCTATAAAGTAATGAGAATTATTTTAAATCATTACTTTACGAAACAAAAACAAGTTTATTGATAAGTGGTCAGATTGCAAGGGGTTATTGGGTTGGATTGATAAAGGGTAAAATTGCATTACAATGACATCATTTAATAATACCTATGGACATACCAACTCAAAATGTAAAGTAATTTATTTTCGTAGTTCAAAACTTTTTAGTTTCGATCACGCTTGTTGTTTACTTCTTATTGCTGATGTTATCCAATATTTATAAGGGTAAGAGTGAAAGCGAAATTTGATTGAAACAGTAACCACCACATTATCAAACTGTGAGGTTTAATCAATAAAATATACTGAGCCTGTGTGAAAAATACTTATAAGTAGTTCAATAGCAAGTCATGGGTTAGAGAAAGAGTTAAAGTAAGTTAGTTAAAGCTAATGGAAGTTTAAGTCAAATTAATTATTACGTTTACAGAAAGCAAGCTTGAAATTAATAAATATCACCAGTTTTAACTAAATAATTTGGGAATATACACCACTATTAAAATTACTATTAACAACTATTAGTTACAACCGCTGACTCACTTTCGGTGAATAGATGTAACGGAAAAACTAAATGAGTCAACTGAACCATAAAACTTAGAATGCTAAATATGAACCAGTTGCATTTCAATATATCATTGATTACTTTTATGATGATATCTATTTATGCTAACGGATCGCCGTTGGATTACACAGTAATAAGACCAGGGTTTGGACTTTTCCCTATGTAAAGCTGAAAAGATTAGATGATAAATAACACAGAAGATCGCAATATATATTCGAAGATAAGAGTATTAAAGGTATTGATCTGTAGATTTCTACTAAGTTTTTTTTATTGTTGACAGGTTTTAAAAGAGCGTGGGACTGGGTAGTTATAAAATATTACATGTACCCAGATAACTAAATTAAGAATGAGTTCTCTATGGACGCTCTATGAATTAGCAGGGTTCTCTTCATCCGACACGTGCTGCACTCTGAAGCTCAACATCGCTTCGGTAATGTAGATTCTGTTTCGTCCGACACGTGCTGCACTCTGAAGCACTCTTCTGAAAGCTTGGCATCGCTTCGGTAATGTAGATCTGTTTCGTCCGACACGTGCTGTACTCTGAAGCACTCTTCTGAAAGCTCAGCATCGCTTCGGTAATGTAGATTCTGTTTCATCCGTCACGTTCTGCATCTGAAGCACTCTTCTGAAAGCTCAGCATCGCTTCGGTAATGTAGATTCTGTTCCGTCCGACACGTGCTGCACTCTGAAGCACTCTTCTGAAAGCTCAGCATCGCTTCCGGTAATTGTAGATTCTGTTTCGTCCGACAAGTGCTGCACTCTGAAGCACTCTTCTGAAAGCTCAGCATCGCTTCGATAATGTAAATTCTGTTTCATCCGTCACGTGCTGCACTCTGAAGCACTCTTCTGAAAGCTCAGCATCGCTTCGATAATGTAGATTCTGTTTCATCCGACACGTTCTGCAATCTGAAGCACTCTTCTGAAAGCTCAGCATCGCTTCGGTAATGTAGATTCTGTTTCGTCCGACACGTGCTGCACTCTGAAACACTCTTCTGAAAGCTCAGCATCGCTTCGGTATGTAGATTCTGTTTCATCCGTCACGTTCTGCAATCTGAAGCACTCTTCTGAAAGCTCAGCATCGCTTCGGTAATGAAGATTCTGTTTCGTCGACACGTGCCTGCACTCTGAAGCACTCTCTGAAAGCTCAGCATCCGCTTCGATAATGTAGATTCTGTTCATCCGTCACGTTCTGCAATCTGAAGCACTCTTCTGAAAGCTCAGCATCGCTTCGGTAATGTAGATTCTGTTTCATCCGTCACGTTCTGCAATCTGGAGCACTCTTCGGAAAGCTCAGCATCGCTTCGGTAATGTAGATTCTGTTTCATCCGACACGTTCTGCAATCTGAAGCACTCTTCTGAAAGCTCAGCATCGCTTCGGTAATATAGATTCTCTTTCATTCCGACACGTTCTGCAATCTGAAGCACTCTTCTGAAAGCTCAGCATCGCTTCGGTAATGTAGATTCTGTTTCGTCCGACACGAGGTGCACTCTGAAGCACTCTTCTGAAAGTTCATTACCACTGTAGTAATTCAATAATTACTGCCATAATACAATCACTAGAAAAAATTTTCTAATAGACTAGGAGTTCAATTCAAGAAAAAGAATATTAATAAACCATAAATGTCATTTTTAATTTTTACTGAAAACTAATGTGTAAATCCCATAACTTTAAATGCAGGATTAATCTAATTAGATAGATAGAGAAGTAGTACTTTCTAATTACAATAAACTATTTAACTACCAGTGGATTTATATTTGTTCCTTGCGATTGAGACAGTAAAAAAACATCATGCTAATAAAGAATAAAAAGCTTCGATCAGCCACCAGCCGATATTTTGTTTTTTGCACATAATAATTTTTATTACCGTAACGGATGGTTGTATTAAGTCCATACTAGGTAGGTATGAACCTTTATAACAACAATGTCCATTTTCAGGAAAAAATGACTTGTAATTTCTAAATGGCGATAATTTAAATCTTTAAATTCTAATATCTCTAAAAAAGTACATTTTGTAAAAACTGTTTAAAGGAGGCAAATCAGACAACAATCAAAGGAGTTGGTTTTGTAACTAAAATAATCTAAATTTGCATTAATTATAATTGAAAATCTATATTTTCTGCAGAAAAAATTCAATGACTCCGTTATTTGTTATCTGATCCTTACAAACTTGGTATCAGTAGTTAGATCATTTTATTTGTCAACTTTTCTTCCAATAAAATTTGGGTAAAATTTAGCGATTTTGCTATGATTGAGTTTACAATTGCCGCTATTTCGAAAATACACACTGGGATAAATAATTATTTCCTGAAAATGGACATTGGTGTGTTAAAGATTCATACCAATTGTAAACTTCCAACCATTTGTGAACCAACCAAATGTGAATGTCACCCCATCCGTTTATGGAATAAAAATGATCACGAGTAAAACACTAAATAGTTGTTGACGGCTTAACAAAACACTTGTACGTGTTTTATTTTTTTTTATTATTGTCTCAATGCAAGGAACAAATATAGAAAAGGGTTCCAGAGAGTTCCGGGACACCCTGAATTTAATGAGAAGATTGACGTGTAAAATATTTCTCAAACACTCGAGAGTAAATTCTATGGTTAAATTTTTATATATTATTGCTAATTTAACTATGTTATGGAATTTTTCAATAAATTGACTAAGAAGACGTAAAATTTTAAAATTAAAGATTTTTTTAACAAAAGTCATTTGTTATTTTTTATTTCTATATTTCTAGAAGTAAATATGATAAATGTAATCATATGGATAATGTAGTAAAATTACTCGTGTTTTAAAGCGTTTTTATATATATATATATATTTTCATAAACAGAGCGATCATATAGTTTCGAATTGATGAAACAAGCTTTATATGCTCTCTTAATATACCAAACATTCAATATAAGTTGCGTGCATTTCCTCGCTGAGAGGTCTCCTTCATTCCTCAGTAGGCAATAAAATTACTGATCGCTTGTAGCCAACTGTATTTTGAAGGCGCTAACAAACTATAAGGGGAACAATGAATAATTATGTCATGAAAAGGATTTTTTTGGAATTGAAGAATAATAATCTTACGTCCAAGGTTGCCAGCGTAATCCCCGACGTTTTCATTTTTGACCCATTTGTAATTGGGTTATAAATTAATACTGATGCTAGCTCACGACAGGGCGACGTTATGACGAGATATGGGTTGGACCGCTATTAAAACTTTAAAAGGTCCCAATGGGCAAGGTAGAAAGAAATATTAAGCTAGGCGTTTTTTACTGTAAAAATAAGGCTACAAGAGTGTATAGTCAATGATCTAAAGAAGTTACATAACTCTAGAAACTCGTATTACAAACACCGAGTTTAATACTATTTAAATCCTATACGAGTAAGGTATATTTGTATATGTCTATGTACACGGATCTCGAAACCGGTTCTTATGATTTTCTTCAAACCTTGCAGATAACTTACTTTTGGGATAAAATAATATTTATATCGGTCTCAATGTAAAATCCTATTTCGATATAATTTTGAAATGAAATCCTAATAAATATCTGATCCGGTCTTAGATTACTTAGTTTAAACAGCCAGTCAGTTACATGCCATGGATAACTTATTTTTATACAAGGCATAAACGGTAAGTTTAAATACCAAATAATCAATTATAGTATTCAATAATCATTTCAAATAAGCTTACATTGTATTACTGTATTGCTTTATTTTAATGGAGATGTTATCTAGTCTTATCCTTAAACTTTCGTAACGCTCTAAATTGAGTTTTGCTTACGTGAGTTTTCTTGAACTCTAGTTAACCAAAATCAAAAAAATCTCTTTATTGAAGTAATAAACATAAATACAAACATATAATAATTAAAATAGTTCCACATGGGTCAGAGACCTGTGCGTGGAACGAGAGACTTGTGCGTGACGAGAGAGCTGTGCGTGACGAGAGATCTGTGCGTGACGAGAGATCTGTACGTGGAACGAGAGACCTGTGCGTGACGAGAGATCTGTGCGTGACGAGAGACCTGTGCGTGACGAGAGATCTGTGCGTGACGAGAGATCTGTGCGTGGAACGAGAGACCTGTGCGTGACGAGAGACCTGTGCGTGGAACGAGAGACCTGTGCGTGGAACTAGAGACCTGTGCGTGGAACGAGAGATCTGTGCGTGGACCGAGAGACCTGTGCGTGACGAAAGACCTGTGTGTGACGAGAGACCTGTGTGTGACGAGAGACCTGTGCGTGGAACGAGAGACCTGTGCGTGACGAGAGACCTGTGCGTGGAACGAGAGACCTGTGCGTGGAACGAGAGACCTGTGCGTGGAACGAGAGACCTGTGCGTGACGAGAGACCTGTGTGTGACGAGAGACCTGTGTGTGACGAGATACCTGTGCGTGGAACGAGAGACCTGTGCGTGGAACGAGAGACCTGTGCGTGGAACGAGAGACCTGTGTGTGTCGAGAGACCTGTGTGTGACGAGAGACCTGTGTGTGACGAGAGACCTGTGCGTGGAACGAGAGACCTGTGCGTTTAACGAGTGACCTGTGCGTGGAACGAGAGACCTGTGTGTGACGAGAGACCTGTGTGTGACGAGAGACCTGTGCGTGGAACGAGAGACCTGGGCGTGACGAGAGACCTGTGCGTGGAACGAGAGACCTGTGCGTGGAACGAGAGACCTGTGCGTGGAACGAGAGACCTGTGCGTGGAACGAGAGACCTGTGTGTGACGAGAGACCTGTGTGTGACGAGAGACCTGTGCGTGGAACGGGAGACCTGTGCGTGACGAGAGACCTGTGCGTGGAACGAGATTAACCTTATATAAAGATTAATTCTGTACATAAGATTACATAAACATCTAATGTATAAATTTTGATTAACTGACAATAGTTAAACCTCATAAAATATTTTATCAAAAGTCCAAGTAACTAAAAGAAAAAAGAAAACAACGCAACCTCACATTTCACTAGTTCCTATACATCATCAACTGTTTGGGTATATATGTAATCAACAGAAGGGATAGCAGTGAAATTAGAAGCTCGATAGTTGAAGGATTGCGAGATTAATTGCATGTGAATCCTCAAATATGAGAAAAAGTTTTGTTGACGGTGAACTCCCAGTGCCTGTGTGATAAACAGTGGTTGAAAGCGGACATTGTTTTGAACTAGAAACCGTGGGTAGCTTTGCTAAAAGCAAACAATGCTTACATACTATATTAAACTTTCCATTATGCCCCTGGAACATTTAAGAAACTTCAATACAAGGTAATTTGAAATGATTTATCGGCTAATGTAAAAAAATCATTATGGTATCCACCGGGACCATTTACTGATGGTGATAAGCATAATCATAATTTGTAACGCTCTGCTTTATGTTAATGTTTGAGTTAATATACATTAATTCTAAATCCCTGGTTCAAACCCCTATTTTTTAGCTACCCCAATTAATTAAAACCCGAAATTTATCTTTTTTTAAATATCGGGTTGCTATTCCAATATACCCATTTGACCTTTTAATACATAATCCTTTTTTCACCACAGGGTTTTTTGATTTGTCATTTAAATTATTTCTCAAATTGGACAACGAAATAACGTTAACTGCAAAATAAAAACTCATATTAAGGTAAAATTGTATATTATTATCAAATATTTTTAAATATAAAATGGTCGAAGGGACCATTTTTACTAAGCTAAAAAATATGGCAAAATACTTGTTTGTCGCCGACTCAACCTTGGAAGCCTGCCAATGTCTTTTTATTACCAAGGAATTCTTTTATGAAATCACGTTCATATTTCTAGACTAATTTATTTTAAAGGACTGGAGTATATGTATACTTTCAATAAAATTGCCCAAATTTTATTCCAAACCCTATATTATTGAAAATAATGAAGAATGAAGATAAATATTATTAAAACTGAGTTTTTATTGTAATAAATTATATATTTTTTCAAACATTTAGTTTATTGTCTATTTTTTCTTCTATTTTTTTTATTTCTGTATTCTGTTAAATTTTAAGTAATGTTTATTAAGTTAAGAGGTTAACTGTGAGAAAGACCCATGATGTGCTAATGTTTGCTACAGTGAAGAAGTATATTCATTCATTCATTCATTATTCCAGGCATTTTAGTATATTTAAAAAAAATCAAGTTACCTAAGTCTTCGTTTAGTATTCATCATTTGTATCGTATAAAGTTTGAACTTATGTTAGTTAAACATCACGAAATAGGCCTAAACGAGGCTTTAAAAACGTAATAGTATTAGATATTGCAGGACCAGTTGAGACTTCATTGTCACTTTGTATGAGAAATTAGAATATGCAATTACAATTCGAATGTTGTAAATTGTAAATAAATATGAATTATAAGATATTAAATATTGAATGTTTTTTTTATTATAAAAGGTAAAACTGCCATTTGAAAAATAAGAAAATATTTTGAGGTTAACTACATTGTTTTAATGCATAAAAGTGCAGTAAAATATATAAACCTTGTTAGGCGACATCGAGAGGCAAAATATGAGGTAGATAAACATCACCAGTAATTGGAGTTGTGTTTGCTTGCGTGTAAAATTTTATCACTCTACTAACATGGAACAGTGTGCACATATTGCTGTTTTATTTTAAAGCTTAGGGCGGATCTTTAAAAAATAAATAAATGTTAAAGCACTCATTTATTAAATCATAAGTTTTTCATAATTATGGTACAGTAACTAACCAACAAAATTTTCAATTGTTTTAATTTCTCTAAACTAAGCCGAGCTGTGCACAATAAAAAATAAGAGGTCTTTATACTTGTTTAAAAAACTAAGGTCCTGAAAATTATCCTGTTAAATCCTGTTATTGCTGGATTGTGTATTTTGCGACTACACGACAGCTTCAGATCATGCACAAAAATGTTACTTGCTTCTCCAGGTGAGTCATAGATTTTACAAACACGTTTGACCACATAAATTATTAATCGCTTTATGCATATGGTACCTAACCTTTCACTGACGGGACAGTAGAGGCTAGGGTACGGTAACGTTAATTTTCAACAGGACTAGAAAAAGAGCTTTCGTCACAAACTGACCTTTAACCTTCAACATATGAGTGCTGAGGTATTTGAGTGCTGATCGATAAAAAAGTATATTTTTATGCAATGCAATTCAAGTATCTTTTTAGGAATGGAATAATTTGGTTGAAGAGAAAAGCCCAGCCACACAAAGCTCCAAAACTCATACGGCCGTCTGACCATTTGGTAATGGAGGATAAAGCTATTCATGTGCTTCCTGACTTGGACGAATCAAACGCATTGTTACTTGTCAAATCTTTCGATACAGCTGAACACAATATCATTGTTTTTCTACGGAATATGTGGGGCGAAACAAGAATACTTGGAACATTCATAATTTTCAAGTTCTTCAGAGATTATATTGATTAAAAATAGGGAAATATATTTTCTAATGACCGTTATCCAACTTGTATTTTTCCAAATGTAGAATACGCTCATTCACGACGGTACTTTTTTAGAGTTAGTTATAGCTAAGATTTTATTTATTATTTTTTTTATTTTATTTATTCCACACTGTTAACAAATACATTGTACACAACAATTATACATACTTTTAATTGTACATAATTGTTAATCAATCGAGTATTAGAGGTATTCCATTGCTTGAAATTTGACCTAAATCTAATCCCAGCCAGGGGATATTTGGGTTGCTCTAAACCCAAAAAACTATAACCGAAACATGTTCTTGCTGATTTACCAGAAATGTTATTATAACAGGATTTGCTTTTTATATACGCTCGTTTTTAAAGGATTTGCTTATAATCTGTCAAGTAAAAGGTTTTTCTTATGTTTATGCATACGGCTGAATGATTTAATACGAGTATAACTATGGGCACGGTCCTGAACCGGCTCGCCCCGGTCACCGGAAATGTTCTTACAAAAATATTTTATTATTTTTCTAAAAAAGCTGATAGCTTTTAATCATAACATTTTTAAGTATGCTACTAAATTCAATGCCATTTAAATAACACCAATGGTAATCAATGATCACATAAATAGGATATTCATATAAAATACAAATAAAACACTTGTTGAATAAACCTGACAAGATGTGTGAATGGTGGAGATTGCTTTTCTTGTCGTAATGATGGATGAGTTGTTTGAAAACTTGAAAATATTGTTCATGCGGCAACTATCCTTGATGGTTCGAGTATTAAATTGTCATTATAAGCATAATAAGTTTCATTAGAACGTCTGTTATAAAATTAAGTTACGAACTGGTGAGTTCACTTATATCATCTCATCAATAAGTAATTGATTAATGTAAGTTGTGGAGTGAACTTATTTGGAACATCGTCGCTGAATATTTTTTAGTTTGGTAAAGTAACTTAAATGCTCATTTTTACTCGTGCAATATTTATTTATATTATCTTCACCTTAAGGTAAGGAACTGATCGATACAGGTATAATAAAAAAATGTTTATGGTTTATAGTTTTGCTAATTTGGTTGCTTCACGTATAGCATATCATATTGTTACGTAATGATTTGAAATATTGAATTAAACCATTACACTGAATATTTATAAAATGAAATACCGGGCGTCTCAGACCCCGTCACCCCTTTTAAAATCTACACAATTAATTTTTTCACAAAAACAAATTGTGCCACTATAGGTAAACCGGTCGCGCTCTTCCATTGACGTACAAGTTCAATGTACAGGTTTTACCAGAAGTAATTTACAAATACCGGAGGTCATAAATTTTAAATACGAACCCCCAATTTTCAATGTATTTTTGGATTCTATAAATAACTTTAAGATTGCGTTACAATTTAATATGTACCTTCAATCCTAACGGTTTGGGAGACAATGGTAGTAGAAGTTGATTTTTCACCATAAGAATAACATGTGGAAAAATGTCACATCCATTATCTCTGTGAATTTCTCTTGAAACTAAAAAGGCCTAGCATAAAAATGCCTTGGCTTCTTCTCTTAAACACTTAAGCATCATTAATTATTAGTTTTGTCATAAGTTATTTTATTTTTCCACAAATTTTACAATATGGCAGAGATTATTTGAAATTTGTGGTAAACAAAAATTAATTACGTGAGAATCGGTATTTTATGATGAAATATTATTAGGGATAAAATAAGGTGCTAAGACAGTTTTATGCTTGGACAGTTATGGTAAAGGTAAACGTTTCAGTATTAATGAATACGAAAATTTACTCCACGTTATTCTTATGGGAAAAAACCAAACTTCCACCGCCATTACCTCCCAAACCGTTAGGATTAAGGGTACACATTAAATTTTAAAGCAGTCTTAAAATTATGTCTAGAATCCAAAAACACTATAAAAAGTGGGGGTTCGTATTTAAAATTAATGACTTCCGGTCTGGATAACTAACTTCTAGAACACCCTGTACATTGGAATTATAATCAATGGATAGAGCGCAACCGGTTTGCCTATATTGGCACAATTTGCTTTTGTGAAATATTATGGAAATAAAAATTATTATGTAAAAAAAATGGCGGCTAGCGGCTTAACGATGGCTTTTATTTGTACGATTTTTTTCTTGTCTTGATGCAAGGAACCAATATACAAAAGGGTTCCAGAGAGTTCCGGAGCATCCTATATAAATACTGTACTGTGCTTGCACCCACACTGTAGCCATACTGTAGTTCGAAGAAAAATAACAATCCCTTTAATTTTAAAACTGTAAATTTTTTTTAACGGGTTAATTTTTTTGTTACCAACCAAACTGCTAAACTTAATAAAAGTGACATTTGTTCCTATGCATCAAACAAGCTCAAGTACTCTTTAGAATCAGTAGCAGCAAAACACGAAGAAATGTATAGTATTGCCTTGACAAGTATTGCAAAAGCATCAATTAGTCCCAGTAAAATTAAAAAAAAAAACAGGAACACCTATAGCTGAACAACTCCAATCAAAATCAGTATTGTTAACATCTTCTACACCTATTTCTTCTCAAACAAGTGAAAAAAGTGTATTGACACTCCCAGTCGATAGTCCACAAATTCATACTATTACTGACAGAAATTTAGCAACAAGTATCACACCATCTTTGGCATCAGAGACTACAAATAGCTGTTTCAATCAAGGGGGACATCAGCATGAAGATTTTCATACTCAGATTCTTAAGCAAGAACTGAATAAATACAAGCTCGAAAATAAGAACCTTGAACTTAGCATTGAACTAATCAAATGTGACAAAGACAAACTGCAACACGAGCTTGATCAAATAAAGAGTTACTGTCAAAATTGTCCTCGCTGTTACCCACCTTTGCAGACACCACCATCAGTAAATTCATGGAACACAGTTAAGTCTCATAGTCGAGAATCCAAGAGGTACAATTCAATAAATAGGGTTAATATAGAGTGTAAAAATAGTTTTTCTGTCCTATCACAAAATGTTCCCTCAGAAAAGTTGAAAGAACTAACAAACACAGAAAAATCCACAGTATCTATGGGTCATGCAAATCATAAAACCAAAATTAACATGTTAGAAAATCAAATTGATGGAACTCTCAAAGTGAAAAATTTTCGAAAACAATTAGTGATTCTGGCGGACAGCCACGGCAAAAACTTAAGTACATTAATAGAGCAAAAAACTCCTTTCAACGTTTGTTCCTTTGTTAGGTCTGGGGCCAAGTTCAACCAAGTTACGGCTGAAGTAGAGGAGATATCGAGGAACATGAATAAAAGTGATTATCTCATGGTAGTAGGAGGGACAAACAATATTGAAACCACAGGAGTCAAACAACTAATTGATGATGTTCGTCATGTCATCTCTAAAACCAATCACACCAACCTTATCCTTGCCACAGTACCTATGAGGCACGACAATCCAAATTTGGACCTGAAAATAAGCATTGTAAATACAGAAATAGAAAAAATTTTAATGGGTTAAATAAGACAGGTAATATAAAACTCCTTCCCCTGCATTTACTTCCTCGTCATTTTTTTACAACTCATGGCCTGCATTTTAACAAGAGAGGCGAGGTTAATATAGCTAAAACTGTAACAAACTTGTTATTTGGAATTAATGAGAGGGTTGAAGTACCTCTGATATCAAGTGATTCCAATCAATATGCAATCAATGTAATAGAGGCAGATATGAAAGACGCAATAGAGCAACTGAAGAGTAATTCGACCTTAGCATTTGCTCACACAATATCTGCGGACTTTGATAACGCTAGACACATGTCTGCTGGAGTGGCAGTGGTGTTTAGGCGCAAGTTTGGGAGGCCTCAAATTTCTGACTTTGTGGACAACAGCTTAACATGTCAAAAAATACAAAATGGAGCAACGGTGTACAGTCTTGTGACGAAGCCAGCCTACTTTAAGAAACCATCACAAGAAAATTATGACAAAGCCTTTGCCGAGTTAACCAAAGACTTTAAAAAGAGAGGTTTTAAAACCTTGATATGTTCCCCCATGGGATGTATAAGGGATCAGATACAGCCAGAACACTTTGTTAAGAACATTATTGCATTTCAGGATGAAACAAAGGCTAATATCCACATCATAATGTATAATGAAGAATCTCATAGAGAGCTGAGATGCGGCCTAACTCATTCCGAACTCCTAAAGAAAATTAAGGAACTTCTCAGCAGACATAATGAAAAATTGAAGCTTCCCCAGTCAACTGATGTTCCACTGAAGCCATCCTTGGGTACTGCCATCTCCACCTCATTGCTCTCAGACGACGAAGAACGCTATGTTAGTCAAGACATGTCTCTATTCTCCTGTAATTTACCCTCTATACCTAATCCCCAAACCCCAACCACAGTAACCATTCATACTTCAACCTTCACTCCTTCCTGCCCTTCTTCTTCACAAGAAAAAAACTTATTAGTCAACAAGTCAGTGAATCTAACTTAGATTTAAAAAAGAAAAATTTTTGTATCATATGTAAGAATAATCATATTTGTAATTTGTCAAAGGGTGCAGCAAATAAGATTGATTTTTCATGGCCTGTTTGTAAGGATGCAAAATTCGATAATAATCTCAAGTGGTTAATGCATTTAAATATAGAGGGTGGGGTGGTTTGTAAAAAGAACGACTTGGAAATAATTTTAGATGGTTCAAATATTTTAGTGGTTTGCTTAAACGAACATTGGCTTAAAAGTGAAAGTATTTGTATTTTAAATAGTATTCCAAATTACACTCTGACAAGTTTTTACTGCAGGAGTGAAGGTAACCGGGGTGGTTCCTGTATAATTTTAAAAGATAATTTGGAATACAAAATAAGAAACGATCTATGTGTTTTTAATGAAGACTCAGTTTTTGAAGCATCTTGTGTTGAAATTATAACTCTGGATAGTAGTGCCAAATTGCCGGTTCTGAGCCATGACGTCATCACGATGACGTCAGCAGTGATGACGTCATCAATGACGTCACGAATGACGTCACTAATGATGTCATATGACGTCACACCTATGACGTCATGGTGACGTCATTACCGCTGACGTCATCATGATGACGTCACTGACGTTAATTAGGTCAAGGTCACGCAAGAATACAAAAAAAATTTTTTTTACACTTTTGCGATTCCTCAAAATATGGCGAGAATTTGAAATTTCTCGAGGAATCACAAAAGTGCAAAAAATATTTTTTTTTATTCCCTAGCGATCAGACTCTTGACCTAATATATCCGTCAGGGGTCATTGACCTTAACCCAGAACCGGCAAATAAAAAAAAATTTTATTTTATATTTGACTTACCCACCGAGAGACTGAGAGCCGAAGAATAATTTCTTCAAACACCCGACAGTGCGACAAACGACACGCGATCCGAACAGCACCGCGTCCGAAGACGTACTGACTTGTACACAGACGGTATCCCAGGTACCCGGCTCAGTGGTGGGGATAAGGAGGTGGTGGGGGTAAAGTGGTCAGAAGGAAGAAAAATTTATTTATTTATTTTTTTTTTTTGAAACAACATCTCCCAGCCGGTCCTTTACCGGACCTCCGTAACTCGGATTGGAAATATTTCCTGAGAAATATTTATTTTTATTCTTTCCCAGGTGATCTTGGAACTTGTGAAATTTGAATCAAACTAAATTGAAAAAAAAATAAAATAATTTTTTTCTTAATTGAAACTTTGCCTAAAACTTAAGAATTGTTTGATATTTGGTTAAATATTTAAATTTGAACTCAATATAAGTAAATTGAGTAAAAAAAAAAGTGAGATGTGCACACCACAAGAGTTGAACAGCAACTGAGCAAGTCTCTCCGTGTAACTGAGGTACTCGGCAGGGTGGTGGGGATAAGGAGATGGTGGGGGTAAACTGGTCAGATGAAATAAAAAAATTTTTTTTTTTTTGCAAACCTTATAACCGAGTTTGTTCTTCATGACTAGGTATAAAAAAAATAATCTTTTTACCTACACTCTTCAACATGTTCAAACGTGTTCAAGGTCAACCATTTGAAGTTTAAAAAAAAAAAAAAATTGTCTTTAAAATTTTATTTACAAAAATCCTCCTTCATCCCCATATGTGCTGTCCGGACTTGTGCTTGATGTTGTCGAAGAATTTTCTTCACAGCAACATGTTCCTTGCGTATTTTGGACTACCCCCTTCTGCTTCATCCATACTGTCGTCGATGGTTGGACAGTCGTATTCCAATTCCATTTTAATTACCATCCCTGGATTTTGAAGTAGCCGCATGTGCAATTTTTCATAAATTTCTTTTAGGTATTGAAGGTTGTCAACAAGTAATTCCCACTTCATTGTGTTGTGTAACCTCTAGCGTAGCTGAGTTGGAAATGAAGCAAGTCTTGCTTGCAGGATTGGTATTTTCGAATTGTGGTGGTGAGGGTAATTGATGCAACCAGACAGGTTGAAACATGTTCAAGGTTAACCATTTGGAGTTTTAAAAAAGAAAATTTTATTTAAAGAGTAGTGTTGAAAACTGGCAATTTGGCTGCTTTATCGGTACACACGATGCATCTTAGACAGTATACAACCGCGTAGACCAAGTAGAAGAAGATTGCAATCAATAAAGCCAAGATCATGAAGAGATCCAATTTTAAAATTTTCTGAAGTAGCATATGGTCCTTCCTGATCCGTCTTTCTTCCATCCTTCTTTCCATCATCTCCACTAAATCCACATGCTGGCATCTTCTCCTCCCCAGGCTTTCTGCTTCATCAGCTTCATATATTGGTGGTGGAACATCCATGTTTGCAGGTTGAAAGATCAAGATGTAATGAAACACATTGGTGTTGCCTCTCAGGTCTCCCAGAGGAAAAGTGGTGGGAGATGAGGTAGAATGGTGGGGGAAGTTTGAATTTAAAAAAAAATATATATTATTTGAATATTTTTATTTAAGTTTACACGTGAACATGTTAGAACATGTTCAAGGTCATCCAATTTGTGTTTTTAAAAAAATCCTATCTTGCTACAATACTGTAGCAAGATAGGTTTTTTATTTTGTTTTTATTTTATCATTCTTTTATTACAATAAAAAAATATGCATATTGAAGTACAATGAGGATACAAAATATAAATATTAGTCAGGAGAAATATTCCAAGTTTGGACTGGCTTGAGTCTTCATGGATGATCTGGAGGAGTAAGCTGAAGAAGTTGATGATGGTGACCTAGGCGGCTCGTCATCCCTGGGGACATGAGGGCATTTTGTGTTGCAAGCAAAAATTTGCATGTTCAATCGGTATCCCTGTTCGATTAGTGATTTAAATTCTTGAACAATATTGTTTAATTCTTCCATATTTCTTACAAATACTTCTTCATAATTTGCACATTTTACAGTCAGAGCCATTTTGATGTTTTCCGTATGATGTCCAAAGGCGGAATGAATATTAGCATGGTTGTTTGAAGGTAGTATGAAATAGTGGTGGGGGAAGTTTTTACACGCTGTCTGATGGGAGGTGGTTAAATTTTTTCCAACTAAACATATTGATTGAACAAATGGTGCAAAGTTCTTTAGGTGTTTCGTAACTCATAACTGGAGCTACATGGCCTAATTGTAAACATCCATCATCTTGTAGGAATTGTGCTGGGTTAGATACAGCAGCCCTTCCACAATTTTGACAAAATTTTGTACCATCACTAAACTTGTACCACCCAAAAGTGTTGTAACCTCTGTTGTCTAGCTTGTACTGTTTGATAAAAATTTTAATTTGCTGAGGAGTGTTGGAACGTAAAGTATGGCTAAATAGCTGTTGATCTTGAATAATTTTTCTTACACAAAGCTCAAATAGGGTGCTCATTGTTTGACAGTTGCAATCAAACTGAACTTCTTTACAGTCTGTATGCTGGTAACCCGAAATGGTGGGGGAAAACACACACACACACACACACACACACACACACACACACACACACACACACACACACACACACACACACACACACACACGTATTTCTGTTTGGAAAATATATATATTTTTTTTTTTATTTGTGCAAAGGTCAAAGGTCAAGGTCACCCCAGAGCTTTAAAAAAAAGGCAACATATCAATATGTGAAAATTTTCTTTTTGTGTTTCACATATTGATATGTTGCCTTTTTTGTGTGTGTTTTTTTTTTTTTTACTTTCTTTATTTAAAACAGTACAAACAAGATTACATGACAAAAATTATATAGTTAAAAAATATAAACAGATACAAGAAAGAAAAAATTATTTATTTTTTAACACTGCTGCTTGTCTGCGATGTGGATGGTAAGCTCGGTGGAGTTGCTGCCGCTGCATCCGTGGGACACCAAGTAGAGACATCCCGGTTGAATGGAGCGTAGATCTTCATTTTGTAGTAGGTGGACAAATCTCTTCGGAAGGTAAATTTGGAATTTTGCTTCATCCCCCGGAGTATATGGTGCTTCGCTGAGACTGCAGCAGATTGCTTCGCCGACAGTAGTTTCCATTTTCTTCAGTGCATGTATAATATAATGTTTTTCATCCTTGAGTTCAGAACATTTTTTTACCGGCAAAATTGTAGACTTGGAGTGAGCGTTGAATTGTTCCACCAAAGACTGCAGAAACTGGTTGGATGCCATGGTTGTTCTAGAGGTCCTCGCTGTCTTCTTGCTCTGAGATGTTGTTGTGTCGGAATCTCGAGTAATACTCGTGCCAGGTCTCGGTCTGCTCCTCGCTTTTATAATCGCCGTTACCCCCACCACCATCGCCGATTTCTCCATCTTGCAGGTAAGTCGCTAATTTTAAAGCGTTTTTTAACGCACAGTGCCTGTCCCTTTCATGTTCCACACTTTGTGTGCTAATACAAATGTTTTCAGCAATAAATTTAAAATTTTTATCTATTTGCACATCTTTAACTGGAGTAGATGTAAATTGTTCTATCCATCTTTTCTTTTCAAGTCCTTTTGTGTAAATATTAGTAAATCTGTTTGAAAATTGATGCATAATATGATACAAGTCTGAATAACTGGTAAAACCGTCATACCAATCGATATGATGAAAATATTTCCAAGTCCATCGGTTTGTTGTTGCGGCTTTGGTGGTTAGTGAAGAAAAAGAGCATGGTGGTTTGAATAAAAATGTGTAAGGAATATTTTTATCTATATCGTAAAATACGAGTTCTTTAATTATAAACCGATCATCGTTACCACGAAAAGCTTGAAATTCAATAATACCCGGCTTGGACTTGATTTCTTCTTCCATGTCCATTTCAAAGGTCACCCGTCTATCCATCACGGTGTCAGAAGGTCAACTGTTTTCCACACCACGGTAGGCATTTATTTATGCCAGGCCGTACAGTTGAAGGCGCGTTGGTGGGCACCATCCCCGGTAGGCCTACACCCACAAAATTTTGAATTTTTTATTGAAAATTTGCCAATTCAAGTGTAAAGTGTTGTGAAAAATTTTAAAATTTTATTTAACTTTCCATCTGGTCATTTTTGTTGTAGTCATTCTCATCACTTTGATCCTTTTCATCACTGAAATGTGTTTCTTCATCAGATTTTACAGAATTATTTTTTTCTTGCACATATTGTTCCAATTGTCTCCACATTTGAACTTCATGAGGAATTCTATTGAATATTGAAGTGTCCACAGGTCCATACAAAATTGGTGCATCCGGTTGTTTGTCCAAAGTGTCTGTTAAATAATCTTTAATAATTGAACTGGAGAATACTAGCTGTCTTAAATATCTTGTTATCGGTTCAGTTGCACATGTTAAAATAAAAAATTCTTCTCTGTTCAGTTGAATTTTTATGTCATGTTTGGTCGTATCTCTGAATCTCATTTGATGTTCACCTCGGTGTTTAATAATATCAATTTCCAAGTCTGAATCCAATAGTCCTACTTTTGTTTTCCTGCCAAACATGTTGCTATTAAAATAACATTCCAACAAATGGAGGTGTTTCATAAAAGATTCCCAAGCGTTGGCTGTAAACAAAATCATTTTTGTTCCGTGGGTTAAAATTACTGTAGGTGAATAGTCGGTTGATTTCATAACTCCAATTAAAACACTTTTATCCAAACTTGAAGAGATTGGATAAAAAATTCGTAAAAATACCTCCATCAAAATATTTGGTGAAATATTTTCTTCCACATTTCTCTTCCTCTTGGACAAATATTTCTTCTTTTTACCTTTTTCTTCTTCTTGATCTGCGCCGTGTTGTTGTTCATTCATGTCCAAAAATTCTGAAATTTCTTTCTCTATATCGCATTCCGTTGTACCACTAGTAGAAGCCATATTGAAGATGATGCTACCCATACGATGTCAGGCAACAAACTGATCAGGAGCGGTCTGTGCGCTCCCCTTTTATAATCGCGCCGGTGATTGAAATTTTACAAAAACGAGTTTTTATAAAACATTTTTAACAATTCCTGTCAAAGGTGTGTAAGTGACAATTTTATCGTGTAAAATTAAGCAATATGCTGTAGTATTTGCTGGTATCGCTTTGGCAAATTCCATTTCTATTTTTATATCCACACTTGATGACTTTACCGATTCATTTTGTTTAGAACAATCGATTACTACTATTGGGTAGTTATCTAAATATTTTTCTGGTGAAAGCAAAGGCGTATTTGTTTTACCGTAATATGAATTTTGAAATCTCGCATACATATCGTATAGTATGCTGAATTTTTTATCTGCAAACGATACATTTAAATTGTCATATGGGAAAAAGTGTGAATTTAAATAAACTTTAATATTTTTCAAATCACAATGATCAAATTGGCCCGCATGTTTAGTAATATCGTCTCTCCTAGCCGTTTGTAAACCAAATATAATATATCTGGCCCGTTCAACATAATTTGATGTTTTAACAGTCCAAGTGTGTCGATCCGTAGTAGGTAAACTGGGATGTTCATGAAATTCCCAACTTCTAAATGGAATAACAATATCACGATCAGCTTTTAATTTTCTTAATAGTAGCATTCGATGCTCGTCAGCTAATTTAACATGTGGAACTCTCCATACGATTTTGTCCAACGTTAATTTCCATTCTAAAGTCGCATCTGTTGTACCACTCGCAGCTTTAATAATATCTTTATCATTTGAAGATCTCAATAAAACTAATTCTTGTTTAACATTTAATATTATTTTCCTATAATCTTCAGCGAAACCAAGCAATAAACGTAATGGAATGTAGAAATCAAAGAATCCCTTTGAATTTGGGGTGATTGTATCAATTGTAGGTTTAACTCATCCGGCGGGTATTAATAAATTGGTATCAGTCGGTGATATAGATGTTAATCCTTTTAAAGTTGTTGCAATACCTACTTTTTTAGTGGAATCTACTGTAACACCTGATATTTCATATCTGATTTCATCAAACAAGAAAGCCATTGCGTTATTTATAAATGGAACTACTGTACCTACACTATTGTCCTTTTTTGTTACTTTTCCTTCGATATATAACTAACTTTCACATGGTAGTGTGTAAATGTCTTGATGTTGTATAGGAATACGAATTTCATCGTTATTGTTCAATTTTGATGAAGTGTAAGGGTTGTGGGTGTGATATTCTTTTTCCCATAGGGTTTCGTCGAATGTCGGACCCTGCGCTATATCCAGTATATCCATAATCGGTTAATTTTAAACCAATCTTTTCTAAGAAACGAATGTTCTCGCTTGTTAACTCCTCCACAGCTGAAGAGCTACTAATGCGGTTTACCGTAGGTTGTCCACTTTTAAATGATAAACCCATGATTTTTGTATTAAAGTGTCGATTTTAAATGTAATCTAACTGTAATTGGCTCTTCTCGGAAATCTATCAAGTTACCGTCTTGATCCAATACGTTCAACACGATGTCTGAAATGAAAGTGGTGTTCAACGGCAGATATACTAGGTTTTGTGGCTTTTCAACAATTTTAAATCCTGGAGGTACACTCGGGTAAAAAGTATGTATTATATGAGTATTTGCTCCATCTCTGTAAGCTCCCTGTATAATTTTTTTTTTTTTTTTTTTTTTTTGAGGGAGAGGCGGAAAAATGCATTACGCACACAGGTGGCCAGCCTGTAGTGTGGGGCTCCCCTAAAAAACGGGTTTACCCACTAAAAAACCTCCTCTACTCTTTAGGAATCTAACCTGGAATTGTTTATCACATTACGTCAGGCTAGGCCTAAATTTGGCTTACTCCCGTGGGGCTCGCTCCTTATCCAGCCGCTCGATCAAGGGATCTGGGCCACTTCGCGGTCCAGATCGGTTTTCTTTTCCAGGAGGATGCCCCGGACGAACTGTGACAAACAATCCCAGTTGCCCTCATCCTCCAAAATCTTTTGGTAGACCGAGTCCACCGAAAATGCACCGAAGATTTGTGTGGCCTCCAGGCGGGGCCCTTCCCAACGGGGACAGCGGAGGAATGTGTGTTCCGCATCGTCGGGAACACCCGGGCAATAAATGCAGTCCGGTGAACCGGTCTTTCCCATCCGGTTCAGGTACGACCGAAAATAGCCGTGACCTGTCAAAAATTGGGTCAGGTAGTAGTCCACCTCCCCATGCCGCCGTTCCACCCATGGTTGGACCTGCTTGATAAGTCGCGCAGTCCATCGTCCTCGGGTGTCGTGCTCCCAGCTGTGTTGCCACTGCTGGAAGGTTCGGGAGCGCTCTTCTGTTCTTGCCGTGTCCTTGCCGATCTCGCCTTGTCTCTGATAAATCGCTTTCCTCTCCCCTGCCAAGAGCTTGACAGGGATGACTCCGGCGACCACCTGGACGGCAGGCTCGGACACTGTCCGGTAGGCGGAACACACCCTGAGCGCAGCTTGACGCTGAACCCGGGCGAGTCGCAACCTGTAGCACTCCTTATCTAGAGCGCCTGCCCACACCTCTGCTCCGTAAAGGAGCACGGACTGGACCGCGGACATCAACAGACGTCTTCTGCTGGATCGGGGACCCCCGACATTGGCCATCAGCCTACTAAGGTAAGTGACTACCTTAGCGGCCTTGTCCGCCGTACGGAAGATCTGGTCCCTCCAGCTTAACTTGGTGTCCACCATAACCCCAAGGTATTTGGCGGCACGAGTTGATGTGACCACCTCCCTTCCCACTCGGAGTGGGACGACGGTGTCGATCCTCTTTTTCGTGAGGATCACAATCTCCGTCTTACTGAGAGCAAGCGAGAGACCGTGATCTGACATCCAGGTGTTGACCACACGCATGACTCGGTTCAACTTTAGTTGGGCCAGCTCAACGTTGCGTGCAGCAATGAGAGCTGCGACGTCATCGGCGTACCCAACCAAAGTGGTTTCCTCAGGCATCTCGGACCTCAGGAGGCTGTCATAGGCAACGTTCCAGAGATCCGGGCCGAGTATTGAACCTTGTGCGGCACCAGAAGTGACTTCCATCGTCCGCATTCCGTCCCTCGTGTCATAAATCAGGCTTCGAGAGCGTAGATAATCCTCGATGAGCCGCAACAGATATGCAGGAATACGAAAGGTGTTGCGAAGCGCATCCAACATATCGACCCACCTCGCCGAGTTGAAGGCATTCTTGACATCAAGCGTAACAAGAAGCACTACTCGGCGGGAGAAATGGTTGTGGCTCTCGGCTCTCTCCACAGCTCTCTGAACTTCGGTGACAGCGTCGATCGTTGACCGTCCCTTTCTGAAGCCGTACTGACGGGGGCATAAGTCCCCCGCAGCTTCCACGGCAGAAGTCAGGCGGGAACGGATCAGCTTCTCGAATAGCTTCCCAGCCGTGTCCAACATACAGAGAGGCCTGTGGGACGACGGCAGCTCGGGATCACCTTTGCCCTTGCTGATCAGTACAAGCCTGGCTGTTTTCCAGGCTTGTACTGATCCAGGCTTGTACTGAAGCTCCCTGTATAATGTTACAAGTTATATCTATACTATTAACTTTTAGTATAGTTACAGTTTGTTTACCGGAATGTGTTTGATTTGGTTCTAAAATTGGCCCATCTTTGGGAAATCCTAACAATTCACCGATTGAGTGTTCCTGAGTAAAATCTATATAATATTTGGAGTTAATTTCAGCTTTCATAGTATTGTTATTACCTTTTAATGTTATATTGTCTTTTCCCATTTTATTTTGCAAAAATTCATTAATATGATCAATTTCATAAGAACCTGTGGGTAAACTGCAAACTTCTAAGTCTGTAAACTTCCCACTCGCATCTTTTCCTTTATAATAATGCAATAAATTATTTTTATCTTCTGTAACATTGGGAATAGAGTTGTAAGTTGTAAAATCCAACAGTGCCGCCTCCCAAAACCTTCCTTTTTGCAAGCGTAACGCTGGAAAAAGGATACTTCGTAAAGTGGACGATTTTCCTGTTAATGATACCGTATAGGATGACATGTCAATGGTGACTGATACTTTTAGCTAGGAATTCCAAACATAAATGGCCGCATATTAAAGTGTTATCGGGTTGTTCTCTTTTATAGTTGTAATATATGTTTTTAGCAGATTTAAAGTAACGCTCAAGTTCTTTAGGTGGTGGTAAATTGCCAAAACTATCAAAGTAATATATATTATCACCTAATTTCTTATAACAAACCCAATGAGTGCCAGGACCTTCAGAATTGTCTAAATTTACAATACCGGTTTCGTTTTTCCACATTTTAACTGGTAAATCATCTTTCATAAAGACACCGCGAAAAAAAGGTATTTTTAAACATGAAATGTATTTAAATAATTCGATATTTGTTAACGCTTTATGTGGTATTACTAATTGATTTCTTTTATTTAATATGCACGATACGGTCTTAGGTATAGACCTGCCCCGTTTTTTACCATTGACCATACTGTTGGTTTTTTATTACCCTTTCTGGTGGAACGTCGTTTTCTTCTAATATTTCCTCCATGTTTCGTCTTAGTTAAACTTTTTTTACCCCTACTCCTCCTTTTTCCACCTCCTACTGCTGTTTTAGCCTTCATACCTGCTGTAGCCTTCATACCTGCTGTAGCCTTCATACCTGTACCTGCGGGCTAAAGCCGCCGCTTTTTCTGCAATACTAGCGTCACTAGACTTTACTCGTTGCTAAGCTATATCCGCGAGCTTTTTATCAGCTATCGATCTATTTTTTGTATCGCTAAATGTGGAATATGCTATATCGTGTTCTTTACAAGCTTGATCTAACTTATTTATGCCTGGATCACCTCTTTCTAACCGTCTTTTCAATTTCGTTCCTGGTCCGCAATATTGATAACCTCCTGGTATATGAAATTCGTATGGTAAAGCGTCTATTGCTCTATTTACGACAGATCCTACTGGAATTCGATTTAAAGCTTTACTTAATAGAGAAACCGCTGTGGTCGTAATCCCACCTCCTTTCCTTACAGTGTCTCGATATGGACTGATGTACTGAATGATTGTCTGAATGATTGTCATGATTGTCTTTTATAATTGAAATGCACAACTTATGTGTTACCTCTATGACGAGTTGGACATAAATGAAGTCATTTATTAAGTTATATAATTAAATATCCAAATCACCCCAATCTGAGGATCTAAACTTCTGGGTGGGAGGATTAATGAAATATTTTTTAAAAATCTCATTTTAAATCCAAGTACCTCTGTTACTTTCACTTAAAACATTAGGTTTTGATATATAATTGTGTAAATCAAACAATGCATTACCTAAAACTTTAATAAGAAAGTTTACAGTGACGGCATCATCCACATGTTGAGGGTCTTTAAGTTCTGTGATACGTTTATTATTACAAGTATATACTTTATTGTTGTGTGTCATACAATAATCTTTGATGTATTTTAAATTTACAGCATCATTTTCATCTTTTGGATAACCTATATCGTTAATAACAAATTTATAAAAAGAAAATCCGTCTTTTGTCTTTTCAGGTATTATAGAATGTAAATAACGTCTATTTATGCTGTCGTTTTCATCAATAGGGTCTGCTATGTTGGATATACGACGATTTTCAGCATTATACGTTTTTCCATTAAATGTTAAAGTATTTGTTAATTCTGATGATAAATAACCTCTGTTTATTGCATCAGTGTTTTGATTTGGCATACCAACGTTGGTAATTCTGTAATTACCAGCGTTATATGTATTTTTTTCTAGTTTTAATGTCGATGATATTTCTTTCTTTAAAACTTTTAAGTTTATTGCATCGTTTTCATCTGTAGGATCATTAATGTTTTTTAACCATTTATTACTAATATCGTAATCTCCATCAGGTGTTTGTGGTAAACCAGCAGCTCTTTTTAAATTATTTGTATAATATAATCCATCCGAGGAATACCGTCCGAACTTGTCGACACTCATGGTGCAACTGAACAGCATTCTATAAAGTAGTGCATTTTTATGATGTTCATCCATTGGTTCTTTTTTATACAAATTAATCGTCTTTATCAGTTACATTTTCATCACTCCCAGGACATTTAAAATATTTTAAATCTGAACTAATTAACGCTTTATCTGCTTCATTTCTAAATACATGATTTTTATGAATAAACTCTTCACCAGACAATTTTCTAAATCCACTAAATGAATTTGGATCTGCAATTAATATATTTTGATAATCATTTACATCCATTAATTTAAATCTTTTGGTATTATAAATAAACTCTTGATTTGCACTATCATATTGTAATGTTTGTCCTACAGTTGCAGCATCCTTTGAATCTGTTCTTTGTGCCAAATTACCTATTTTCTTATTTTTCGCATTGAAAGTACTACCTCTTGGTTTGTCTAATATTAAAGATTGTTGTACTACAACACAATCGTTATCATCGATACCTGGAAATATGTTAATTATCCTTCTATTTGTACCCAACCAATCTCTATGATAATTGTTTGGATTAGTATGAAAAACTTGTGATAAAATCGGAACATCATGAGCATCTGTAGCTATTTTCGCATTTGATAATTTCATGTCTTTGCAATCCCAAACATTATTTTTTTGTTCAAGTAAAATAAATTTTTCATTTCCTTGTACAAACACATCACCCGACCGTGATACTACTTGATCCTGTTTTACAAATCCAGATGTTTCTTGCTTTAAAGTTTCCTTCATTTGACCCACTGTTGCACCATCTGACGGCGCTGAACCATCTTTTACATTTGCTAAACAATTACCGAGACAATCAATAACTCCTACATCACGTGTAATACAATGATCTTTTATATATTTTAGATTTACAGCATCATTTTCATTTTTCGGATAACCTATATCGTTAATAACAAATTTATAAAAAGAAAAATCATCTTTTGTCTTTTCAGGTATTATGGAATGTAAATAGCGTCTATTTACGCTGTCTTTTTCATCTTTAGGGTCATCTACGTTGGATATACGTTTATTGTTAGCACTATACGTTTTTCCATTGAATCTTAACGTATTTTTTAATTCAGATGTCAAATAACCTCTGTTTATTGCATCACCGTTTTGATTTGGTTTACCAACGTTGATAATTCTATGATTTTCTGCGTCATATGTGTTATTGTGTAGTCTTAATGTTGGTGATATCTTTTCCTTTAATATTTTTAAATTTATTGCATCGTTTTCATCCGTGGGATCTTTTATGTTTTTTAACCTTTTATTGCTAATATCATAATCTCCCTCAAGTGTCTGTGGTAAACCAGCACTTCTTTTTAAACTATTTGCGTAATGTAATCCATCCGAGGAATAACGTCCGAACTTGTCGACACTCATGATGCAACTGAATAGCATTTTAGGGAGTAACGCATTTTTATGAGATTACCCCGCGGTTTCTAAGTTCATCCACTAAAGCCACCCATTCGTTTTCCAATCCAGTATGACCCGCTTCTTTGGCTTCATGTATTAGTTTCATTCTATCCACCAATTTATTGATATTATTGTAATAAATTACGTTTGTATTGTATAGTTTCTTCATCAATCCTTTACCGGTGACTGATTTGCTTCTTTTTCTCGGTTCTGGGGAACTTAAATCTAAAGTGGATGATACTAATCTTCTTTTTACAGGTTTTCTTCTTATAATCGGTATTAATTTGGAAACAAAATCTTTATATTTTACAGATTTATTTCTATACTAGCTGTTGCCCGTCACGGCTTCGCCCGTGTTGAATTTGTTTTTTAAACTCTTTTAAGACTTACGAAATCTTCTTTCTTAAGATATACATTAAGATTAATACTTTGAAATAGTGTGAGCAGGGCATCTATGAGCAAAGAGGAACGATCATGTCAAATATTAACCCCGTAGGCCATAGAGTAATTTTTAAGTCCAGTGGGGCGGAGCGCTAAAGGGTTTCAAAAACTATATTTCCAAAACCGTTTCTTGGTGACTTCCTATGAGCAAAGATGAACATCCATGTTAAATATTAACCCCGTAGGTCATAGAGTTATTTTTTAATTCCAGTGGAGTGGAGCCCTAAAGGACTTCAAAAACTATTTTTCCAAAACAGTTTTTAGTATACCTTTGAGTAAAGAGGAATGTCCACGTCAAATTTTAACCCCGTAGGATCTATGGTAACTTAAAGGTTCTGTGGGGTGGAGCCCTAAAGGAAATTTGCAAAATCGTTTCCTAGTCAATGCCCATGAGGAAAGAGGAAAGTCCGTGTCATTTTCCAACCACGTAGGCCACAGAGTAATTTTTAAGTCCAGTGGGGCTTAGCCCTAAATGAATTAAAAAACCATATTTCCAAAAGAATTTCTTAGTGACTACCTATGAGCAACCTAAGAGAAACATCCATGTCAAATTTCAACCCCGTATCCTCTCTAGTAGTTTATAAGTCCTGAGGGGCGGAGCCCTTAAGGAGTTCAAAAACTATATATGCAAATCCGTTTGTTGCTACCTTTGAGTAAATAGAAATATCCTCGTCAAATTTTAACCCGTAGGATCTATGGTAACCTAAAGTCTCTGTGGGGCGGCGCCCTAAAGGGAATTCGCAAAATCGTTTCTTAGTGAATGCACATGACCAAAGAGGAACATCAATGTCAAATTTAACCCAGTAGGCCATAGAGTAATTTTTAAGACCAGTGGGGTGGAACCCTAAAGGACTTCAAAAACTATATTTCCAAAACAGTATTTGTTCAATTTATATACAGTAATACATGAAGCAAAATCACACCCCATTATTTTAATAAATTACTTTCATTATCATATTTTCAATATTTGTATTTTAACTCACATGTCATTGTTTATAACATTCTTTACTCTTGTTTTGAATATACCTCCATCTCATCGCTCTTTTCAATGCCTTAATTTCTTTTTAATAGTTTACCTCAGGTCCGTCGAGTATTTTTATTGGTTCCCCTCCAGTATCTAGTTTCTTAGTGAATACCTATGAGCAAAGATGACGGTCTATGCCAAAAATTAACCCTGTAGGCTCTATAGTAATTCTGAGGTTATTTGGGGCAGAGCCCTGAAGAAAATGTGTAAACCACTTTTTATTGAGCACCTATGACCAAAGAAATTACTCCAAATTTCAACCCTGTAGGCCCTATAGTTTATAGATTCGTTGTTTCTTTCAATTCGTAATGTAATTGGCCATAATTGTAACATTATATTGAAATTTTGAAGACATTTGGGGTGGAGCCCTGAAGGGATTTTTGTGAAAGCGTTTCTTAGTGAGCAACTATTAGCAAAGTCCATGCAAAAATTCAACTCTGTAGGGCTCAAAAGTAATTTTGAAGTCCCGTGGGGCGAAGCCCTAAAGATGCTTTACAAAAGCGATTTTTAGTGAGCACCTATGGGAAAAGTGTATCTTCCATTTCAAATTTCAACCCCTTAGGTCATCTGGTTTTTCATATTCGTTGTTCCCTAGATTCATATTTAAAATTAGCCATAAGAATAACATTAGACCAAAATTGAAATCGTGTGTGGCAGAGTCCTGATAGAATTTTGCAAAACAGTTTCGTAGTGAGCACGTACATATAAGCAAATAGGAACGTGTCCAATTTCATCATCATAGATCCTATAGTTTTTCAGATTCGTTGTTTCCTAGACTCGAACAAAAATTAGCTATGAATAACATTAGATAGAAATTCTGAAGTCCTATGTGGCGGAGTCCTGATGGAATTTTGCAAAACCGTTTCTTAGTGATCATCTATGAGCAAAGAAGAACGCCCATGCCAAATTTTAACATAGTAAATCCTATAGTTTTTCAGATTCGTTGTTGCCTTGATTTGTAGAAAATATTGGCCATAAGAATAATATTAAATGGAAATTTTGAAGTCCCGTGGGGTGGAGATCTGCAAGAATTTTGCAAAACAGTTTCTTAGTGAGCATTTTTTATCACAGAGGAACGTCCATGACAAATTTCAACCCCCTATACCCTATGGCTATAAAGATTCGATGATACTGAGTGAGTGGTATTTGACAAAGTAGATTAAACCTAACCTAATCTAAAGTCTAACTAATAAACATTTTTACACCATTTAAATTGTTTACAAAGATAAGACTATTGTCATATGGTTATGTCATCCTTTAAATGTATTATTTCACTATCAGCTGATAACTTTGAATCTTCAACAGCTATAATTACATCAAATATTTGAAGTCGTGTGGGGCGGAGCCCTGAAGGAATTTCGCAAAACCATTTC
Source organism: Neoaliturus tenellus (assembly GCA_030545055.2). NCBI lineage: Eukaryota > Metazoa > Arthropoda > Insecta > Hemiptera > Cicadellidae > Neoaliturus > Neoaliturus tenellus. The sequence continues at coordinate 35,874 of JAQYXR010000638.1, forward strand.
TTAATGAGCACCTATAGGCAAAGAGGAACTTCCATTTCAAATTTCAACCCTGTAGGTCCTATAGTTTTGGAGATTCGTTGTTTCCTAGATTCGTATTTCAAATGCTCCATAAGAATAACATTGTAATGAAATTTTGAAGTCGTGTGGGGCGGAGCCCTACAGTAATTTCGTAAAACCGTTTCTTAGTGAGCATCAATGGGTAGAAAGGAATGACTATACCAAATTTCAATCTTGCATGCTCTCTACTTTTGGAGATTCGTTGTTGCTTTGATTTGTATTAAAAATCCCCCATAAGAATAACATTGTAACGAAATTTACAAGTCGTGTGGGGCGGAGCCCTACAGTAATTTCGTAAAACCGTTTCTTAGTGAGCATCAATGGGTAGAAAGGAATGACTATACCAAATTTCAATCTTGCATGCTCTCTACTTTTGGAGATTCGTTGTTGCTTTGATTTGTATTAAAAATCCCCCATAAGAATAACATTGTAACGAAATTTACAAGTCGTGTGGGGCGGAGCCCTGACGGAATTTTGCAAAACCGTTTCTTAGTGAGCGTTTTTGAGCAAAGATGAACGTCCATGCCAAGTTTTAACCCTCTAGTCCTTATAGTATTGGAGATACTCTGATACGTGAGTGAGTGGTATTTGACAAATATATAGTAGAAGATATGGGTGCTTCAGGTAAATAATTTCTTCTATATGCATTAGTTTGTTCCAAAATTTTGCTATACACTTCTAAATCATCATTTTTTACCAATGCTTTTAAAGGTTTATTTTGAAATAATAATTCAAATAGTCCCCTTGTTCCCTTATATATTTGCTCACCTACGCGAATATTATCATGTTCATCGACATCTAATTTGCTATTACCAATCATTACACCTTCTTTGGACATTCTTGCTCCATAACTGTGGCATTTTTTAGTAGAATTCGTTCCAATTAACAGTTTTAACAAGTATTTTCTTCCTAAAGGTCCTTTTGTATGAATATTTTCACCCAATAAGCTTATGTTTGATGGTTCTCCTTCTGTTTTTTCTTCTTCACTCGCTATAGATACCACTTCTTCTTCACTACCATCATATACATCTTCTCTTTCTGCCGTTGTATCACTAAATATGGAGGCTTCCGGGTCCTCATCGCTAATATCTTCTGATATTACACTTTCCCTTTCATATTGTGTTATCGGAGCAATAATATCACATTGAAAAGAAGGTTTAGTAAATTTTTTGTTCAATTGTTTCAAAGGCTCTGTAATAGGTTTAAAAGTAGATTCAAGAAATTTCTCCCTTTCGCTGATACCTAACTTTAACGCTCTGTTTTTAGCCCGAATAGAATCACTAAGTGATTTAATTTCCTTTACTAACTTTTCTTGGTTAACCATGTTTGTAGCAAGACGTGCTGTACAAGAATGATTGCGTGATATAATGGTTAGTGAATTAATATAAATTTATCGAAACCTATCCTGTATCGGCCGTTATTTAGTGGTTGTTCCTTCATAATTGTCAAAAATCCATAATTTTCAGCCCAAGCCTTACCACATATGTCTTTAAACCGTTCATATGACATATCCGCATTGACATGATCGTAATATATGTGTTTTAAGTTAGTTTCATCCTGTTTGAATACAATTAACACATTTGCGTTGTCTCTTATCAGTTGTTTTGGTATTTTACTATAAGTCTGACCTATGTAAATGCTATCTATATTGTTATGTCGCCCCATAGCGAAATAGCTCCTGATAGTGTTTTGGTTTTCACAGGATATATCATCAAATATAAAAACTGAAAATGGTTTAGCTTCATATGGTTGCATTACACTTTCACTTGCATCAAACTTGTAATATTTCACTTCTGGAACATTATTAAATATTTTTTCTAATAATTGGTATTTGGGTTGTTGTAATGATTTGGAAAATACATACAAGTTATTGAAACGCAATCCTTTTGGGTTTGTAATCAAATTAAATACTACATTTGTTTTACCACAATTGGATGGACCGGTTACAAGACAACGCACCGTGTTTGGTAACAAAACACCATGTTTGCCGCTGTTTAATTCCGAATTGTCCACCGTGAGCTCATCAATATTATTAATAGTAAAACTATCCTTTTGCTGTATTATCTCCATCCTTTGTAAAGGTTAAACCTAAAATGATGCTCCATCATTATATGAGATCCTTTTTAGGTATCCAAGAATCTTCACTCTTATTAAATCCTAACCATCGCACTTTAACTTTATCTTTTTTCCGTTGTAACACCTTTTCAACGAGATATACATCACCTACTGTGGATTTTAACATTTCATGTCCATAAAACCCTCCTTCGAGCAATTGTCCTTTATTATCTTTTAAAATGTAAGTTTCTGGTACTGTAGGTTGCACCTTAAATACGGTAAAAACCTCATTTGTCCAATTAGGCAGATATCTTTTACTGAATACACCTTTGTATTTGCTTATTCGCACTTTATCACCAACATTAAACACTTTAGGCTTTAGTTTTTCAACTTTTGGTTTAGTATTCATTTTTATACGTTTTAATACGAGTTTTTCATTTTTACTAGTCACTTGGTTCGGTTTCATACCAATTGTTCTATGGAACTTGTTATTGTAATCTTTTATTAGTTTTGGTAACATATCAATCCATACGTGCGATCCTCTGTTTGAAAACATCTTGTACATCGCACCTTTTAAAGTTCGATTGAATCTTTCTATGATTGATGCTTTTACCTCTGAATTAGTGGAATAATGGTTTATATTGTGTTTCTTCATTAAATTTGAAAATTCTTTATTGAAATATTCTTTACCATCATCGGTTTGTAAATGTTTTATGGTATTTTTGTCTCTCTGTATCGCAGTTTCCATGGCTTTTGTTACACTCTTGCCCGTTTTATCTTTTAGCGGTAAAGCATCTGCCATTTTTGTAAAACAATTGATAATAGTCAATATATATTTAAATCCTTTATTTTGTTTACTATAAGGAATCATTTCGATTAAATCAGCTTGATATAGATCATTCATTCCTTTTATAACAGTATTTCTTCGGGGAAATTTTCTCCTAGCCGGTTTATGAAGTTCATGAACAATTTTTTGTTTCAAATCCATAATTTTATCCTTCCTCATTCATGGATGAAGTAAAAATAAATTTTTTATTACATTATACCCATATTTAACTGGGTCAAGGTCATTCAAATTGATGTAAAAAAATGGGGAACACGGCGTTGGACTTGCCATGTTCCCCATTTTTTTACGGAAGGAAAAGGAATTTAGGTCGAAGAAGGACGAAGAGGGACGAAGAATAGGTTAGTTGTCGATAGGGTTGAGAGAGTAGTGGCCAAAAGGAAGAGTGTTAATTTTATTATCCATAATGTGACGTTTGTCATCTTGGTTCGAGAGGGCCTTTTTCACTTCAGTCACACTGAAAACTTCATGTTTCTCGCTTCTGATGGTGTTAAATTTCGCAGTCAACGTTTTGTCTTGAAATAAACAGTTTTTGTAGTGTTCAAAGTTTACATTTTTCTTCAGGTAACTTGTCTTCACACCTTTTGCTTTTTTGGTGGTTGATGTTTCTTCTTGGTGTCCTTTATATACTTTAAAAGAATATAATTTGGACATTAGTGCAACTATTTCTTCCATGCTTGCTCCATTGCATTCATCTTTGAATTTGCCTAAAACTTTCTTATTATTTTCATTAAAGTTCGGATGATTTCTTGGGTAGTCGGAAAAATCAAAATCATTTTTGTGTATGAACGTCCGAAGATCTTCATACATGTCTAAAGTTTTTATCCAATACACAAATGCATCAGTGTCCATGTATGCTATTCCTATGTTGTCACGGCCATAGTAGTCAACCATCTTATATATATATATATCGTATGGCTCATTCAGCCAGCCACCATGGTTTAAGAATGATAAAATAAATTCTGCGGTGCAGAGCACCTGAGTCAGTATAAGTAAAAATCTAAACACTACAATAAAATAAAAAATTAGATCTCTCTTTATAGAGCTAAATCCAGGGCGCTAAGCCATTGCAGCCCAGCTTCACTTGATGCAGACCGGCCAATCCTTCGGGGAAGGCACTCAGTGGGCACTCTTCGACTATGTGTTCCATAGTTTGATACTCTGCTCCGCAGTCGCATGACTGGTCTTGTGTCATTATGTTTCAACTCAACACCGTTGAATACGATTTTAAGCTTTTGGTTGGCCAGTCTATTATTCAAGTGGAAGCAAGCAACCTCAGTTTTTGTTGGGTTTGGATTTAGCTTCCAGGCTTCAAAATATTCACCGAGGGTCGTGAGGTCATTTGTTAGTGTTTCCTCAGCTTGTCAAAAATGCTGGTGTTGATATGCCAATGCAATACCATCTGCATATATAAACTTTAAGGACCGAGTTACAGGAATGTCGGCAGTATACACATTAAAGAGCAGTGGGGCGAGCACTGACCCTTGTGGCAAGCCATCCTTTAGTTGCCTAAACGTACTTTCTCTGCGTCCCAGATATACTTTTATCATCCTATTGGAGAGCATTGAGTTGAGGAGACGCAACAAGAAAGGGCAAGGAATAAGGTCGTAAAATTTAACTAGGAGGCCTTTTCTCCAGACAGTGTCATATGCTGCAGTCAGATCTAAAAAAGCAACAGAGGTTTTCAGTCTTCGCTCAAACCCATCCTCAATGAAAGAAGTCAGAGCTAAAACCTGGTCACAACAGTTGCGACCAGGCCTAAATCCAGCTTGTTCGACAGGGATATTGGCATTGAGAATAGGGAGGATTCTGTTATAAATCAACCTCTCTAGCAGCTTATAACAAACACTTAAAAGAGCTATAGGCCGATAACTTTCAGGCAGTTTTGGATCCTTTCCGGGCTTCAGGATAGCTATGATCTTGGATTTTCTAAATATCCCAGGCATGTCGCCGGTTTTCAGAGTGGTGTTAAAAACTTCCAGAAGCCACTGTCTAGCCTTGTTACCCGAGTGTTTTATAAACTCCGGGAAAATGTCATCCAAACCTGCTGCTTTGCCAATTGGCATCGCATCAATCGCCACTTCCAGCTCGTCGTAAGTGAAGGGTCTAGAGACTTCCAAGGGTGCTTGCCGACTCTCCTTTATCTCATTAAGCTTGAAATTAATTTTTCTGTCTGCAGACGTACGCACAGGTTTTGAAAGTACGGAGAGGCGTTTTGCAATTTCACGAGGGCTAGGCTGTGAGGCATCGTGTTTTTCACTTGATTTACCAGTGGAGAGTTTCCTGAGCAGAGACCAAGCTTTCCGACTACTTTTGGTGAAGTTCAGGTTCTCAACAGTTTTCACCCACTTCTCTCTCCTGGAGTTGTCGAGAGAGTTAAGGAGTTGGTCAGCTACATCTCTGTCAGCAGTGTCTGTAAACTCACTGTAAAGGTCTTCGCACTCTCTGCTCCATCCTGGTATGTATTCTTTTCTAAAACCTCTTGGGATTGTCGCCTTAGCGGAAGACAGGACAAGACGTGTGAACCGATCATAGTTTTTTATTTTAGAGGGGATGAACCTGATGCCGCTATCAAGCGTTGATGAGAAGGCCTCACACTCAGCTTTATTAAAGTTCCACCTAGGCCGAGGAAAAGATCTTACGAGAGGAATTTGCATTCCTACTGATATTATTATAGGCCTGTGCTGAGAGTGGGGGAATGCACCAAGGACCATCCTGGAAGTAGGCAAGGGTGTTGCTGATGGTTCACGGGAGCAAAAGCACAAGTCTGGAGAGTACCCACGACGCCATCGGGCTGAATGGAAGGTGTGTGGGTCCTTGGCATTATATACCAGGAAAAGGTTGTTATTTTCAGCCCAGCTTGAAAGACGAATGCCGTTGTCATCATCGGACGAGTATCCCCACTGGGTATGATGACTGTTGAAGTCACCTACATATACCACAGGATGTTCAAAAGTTGGGAGAACTGTGTCAACCATCTTGTTATAATGGAAATCGTACATATGGGTTTTTGAAATATCCAATATGCACATTCCTGCATACAACGGTCGATCCATAACAATTTTGGTTTTCTTCATGCTGACGGCTACGAGGTTTTCATTTATTATCATTGTCGATCCAAAGTTTGGTTTCTGCACTAGTTTTTCCAATTTTGCAGGGTCTGAAACTAATTTTACAATCTTGTGTTTCCTTTTGTTCTCCAATGTTTTTTCCAAATATGGCATTGTTCATCAATTTAAAAAAGTCTTTTTGAAATGCCGATGTTGCTCTAGCTCTTCTTGCGGTGTTTCCATCGATGTAAGATTTTAGCCAGCATGATTGAGAGAATTGTAATACTCGGTGAATTTTTGTTATTTTCAGTCCTAACTCCAACGCTTGTTGTACAACCCAGTAGTGCGCCACATAACGATTTTTGTTGTTTAATGTCATCATAAGTTTGGGCCATTTACCTGTTGGTGATACTTCAGTTTTTGCCAACAGCGGCAAGTCATAATGATGATCGTGGAGTGTTTGCGGGTATTGAAAATCGCAATCTAAAATATATCCAGTGTCACCTTCTTTGGGAATATCCATAATATTTCCAATTGAATCTGGGTTTATCCATTTGAAGACTCCATGAGGTAGCGGTTTAGACATGGCCCAACCGTACAAATTATTCGCATCAAAATAGCCAAGAAAAATCGAATCTTTAGTTTCATCATAATTTGGTAGAAATTTATTATTAGCTTTGACATGTCTTGTAACGGCCTGAGTTAATCCACCGCGTACACCTGATTCAATCATCAAAACCATATCGATGTCGGTTAACAGCTCCAACTTGCACTTGGTGGATTTTAACATGGCCTGCCATGCTAAGCCGGGAGATGTAAACGAATGAAGGGGGTCCAGTCCATAGGCGTCGAAGCAAGTGTTGCGAAATTCTTCCATTATGTCGCAGAGAAGTGTCACATCCAGTTTCATGTAAAAATCAGAATATTCACCAAGATTTTGCATGCCTAATTCATTCCACACATTGCAGGCATGTTCGTAGTCTTCGTTAGTGATTTCACATCCAGTCAATTTACTGGTGAATGCTTCCCTCGGCGGTAGTCTTCTTTCTTCGTAACGTTCCGGGCTGTCGATGTAGTCATAGGGGAACACCCCTTTCCGTAGAACCAAATTCATCTTGTCCTGCGGAACAATTTTACTTGTTTCCCTTAGATCGTGTCTCCTTAGGTTATCAGTCAGTTTACTTAGACTTGAAGGCATAAATCTAAATGAATCAACAAATCGGGGTTTAATTTTTTTATCTACAGTTTTTGAAAAACTAATAAATTTTTCTGTCGTTTCTGCCAATACCTCTATTTTCCCATCATCTCTACCTAATTCAGGTATGATGAAATGTGAATCGTACCCGCTAAGGTTGTGTAAGACCACTGGAATAAATTTTGGTAACTTGTAATTTACATTGCATCTATTACACGCTGCACCTCTGTACTGTCCAGTCAAATCGTGGTCTTTAACTTTATGGTTGTCATCTGTAAACTGGTTCTTGCACAAATAACAAATTCTTGCCAAGTCATGTTGTTCCTCCTCTTCGTAATCCAATGGTGTCATCGGTACAATATTGTCAAACATAGCTTGCACTTTCAAAGCAATCTCATATAATTTGTCAAGAAAAATCTTTGGTGCGTTTTCACCTCGGTATAATACAGGTGTTGATGAAAGTCCATAATCTTGTAAATGTTCCTCAGTCAAGGTAGATTTTACAATTAAACAAAAACTATTGGCTTTATGCTCTTGATATTTTGTCCTCCTATTGATTTCTCCTTCTGCCACATCTTCCGGTATGAGTATCGATTCAAAATCAGCATACACCACAAATGGAACTCTGTACTGGTGAGCAATTTTTTCAAATTTTACCACTGAACGATTGGCAGAAGGTAAACCAACTTTTACCTCATAATTTTTGTTGCAAAGCCTTTGATGTTCAAGTAGCCATTGAGCACCACCTCTTCTTAAATCACTATTTACAAAACAGAAGCAACGCTTACAAACTGTAATTTTATGCTCGTTTTTTGTTAGTTGTGCAACTACAAGTCTTTCAAAGTCTTTTATATATACATAGTGGGAAATTTCCCCTTTCGTAATTAACAATAAATCAGTGTGATTCCTTAATTCTGTTTTTACAACCTTAATTGGATACACCGTGTTAGAATCATCCAAACCAAAAATATTTACACTAACACCTACATTTCTTTTTTCAAATTTACAAACATCTTTAATATTTACAGGGTATGACATTCCTTGAAAGTTATATCTAGTATTTACACGATCGTAGTGTCTACTCACTCTGCATGGGTGTTGATTAGGCAAAATATATTTACAAAGCATGGCATATTTAAAACATTCTTGATCTTGGTTCTGTACATTTATACAACTTTTAGTTTGTTCAATTTTCTTGGGTAGAGGGATGTAACTGCTTCCTCTCATACCGTATCCGTGTTTTTGAACTCTCAGATCTAAACCTTCTATTGACACCAACCTCCATCCCGACCCTCGGCCTTGGTGTTCTTGCAATTTTATTATTAACTCCTCTAAACATTCATCAATTATATTTTTTATATCTGAGGTGAACATTAGGGTACGGTTTTTAGTTATAAACCCTCTTAAAGTGGTTTCCCCATTAGTGTTTGTAAAAGTTGCATCTAAAACTAATCCAAATTTAATAAAATTTAGTCTGATCAATTCTTGTTGTAGTGTTTGTTCAATTAGTAATTTCGCCTGTGCTAAGAAATTGTCCAATTCCAGTTGCAAATTATTTATTTTAAAGTGAACTACCTTCTGTCCAGGCAGAGCTGTAGTTCGTAGCTGCGTTGTTCTGTCTTCTCCTTCCGGTTCGCTGTCCATGTCCAGGTCCATCCGTCTCCTTTGCATCATTTGAAGCTCGCTCTCCCAGTAGTCCAACCTTCGATGGTGTTCGGCTAAAAATTGGTCAATCGAGTCCAAATCTCCTTCGCTGATTTGCACATCCGACGTCTCCTCCACTGTGTGCAATTCTTGATGGATCTCCAGAATAACATCGTCTGGGAAAAATTCCCCACAAATATGGCAAAGAAGCATTTTTTAACACTTATTACCAAGAGCGTCTTTGGATGTTAACTCCACAAAAGTTCACCAAAGAATGAGAGACGCTCTTGACCGACCTCCTTTTATAGCGGGTGGTGGGGCGTGATCTTTGGGAAAGACTTGTTCTGCGCATGCGCAGAACAAATCTGCACATGCGCAGAACAAAATGTATTATATTTATTTAAAATTTGCTATTTAGGATAAATATATAGGTCAAGGCCACCTTAATTCTGGTAAAAAAGAGGGAACACTGGATAAGAGATGGTAGTAAGATTGACTTTCTAACAAATACTTTCAATAATATGTCAACTGGTTCAAAAGTTAAATATTTTTTATTATTTACTGTCCAACTTGTTCAAAATTAAAACTTTTAAATATATTTGTTTGAACAAATGCTTTTGGCACACTTACCACACGCCAAAACTCAAAAATGTACAGAATTAAGACTGATCTCGCGGGGAAATACTGATGTGCTACCTATCATTGGTCATCTGACTCGAATAAGAATTGGTGATTCCAGATGGGGAAATTACCAGTAGGACCAAATATCAGCTGCATAAACCAAAATTTCATAAGTGGTCTTCAGAAAGTGAGGATTTTAATAACAGATAAAAACTGTTTGGTTTATGCAGCTGATATTTGGTCCTACTGGTAATTTGCCCATCTGGAATCACCAATACTATGCGATTTAGATAACCAATGTGAGGTGGCTACATAGTATTTCCCCGAGAGTTCAGCTTAAATCCTGTACTTTATATGAGTCTTAGCGTGTAGGAAGTCCGGCAAAAGCATTTGATCAAAACAAAATATATTTAACATTTTAAGGTTAAACAAACTAGCGAGTATAAAAATAAAAATATTTCCTAACCATTGACAACCTGTTAACATATTGCAGTGTTAAAGTATTTGCTATTGAGTCAATCTTACCATCACCTCCGATCCAGCGTTCCCTCTTTCTTACCAAATGAGACTGAGGCTTAACTACCCGTATATATAACGTTTCCCCCACCACTAATGCTCTCCCCCACCACAATCAATTCGCAAAAGTGGGTCAATTCCATCGGAAATTATTATTTTCAGCGGGGGATATAGCATCTGCTGCCCTATCTCCCGCTCATATTTTTTTTCTCATTTTTTTACAGTTTTATAAATTTTTTTTCCATTTGTCTAAAATGCGAAACAAAAAATTATTTACAAACAAGTTTCTAAAAATTTTCAAAATTCAGATCCTTACAATTTATATTTAAGGTAGCACTAAAACGGTGCTACCTATATTTTGAAATAATTACAAATATTTTTTCCATTCTTAAAATTTCACAGTTTAATACTTTTAAATATATTTGTTTCATCAGATGCTTTTAGACACACTTACCACATGACAACACTCAAAAATGTACAGAATCAAGAATATTTCCACGGAAAAATACTAAAGTGTTACCTGCATATTCAATTTAGCTCAAAAACAATATAGAATTAATACCAGCATAAAAAATTTCAAAAATCAGATCTTTAAAATTTATATTTAAGGTAGCACTAAAACGGTGCTACCTATATTTTTTAAATAATTACAAATACTTTTTCCATCCTTAAAATTGCACAGTTTAAAACTTGTCAGAGACAAACAAACTGAAACAATTTTTTTTTTCTAATCTAACCATTACTAAAAACATACATGACACCACTGTGCAAAATATTACCTTTATACTTACGCTACATCTAAAACAGTGGAACATCCATGTCAACCCATTGGCGGCTCGAAAGAGAATGAGATGAGTCAAACTTGCTTCAGAGGTACCTCAGTGGTAGACTGGTGGGGGGAACAGTATGCCACTACTATTTTTAACTTGTTGTAGGAGTAACAATTTCACACTACTGGCTTGGCAGCTCCACCTCCCCGGGGGGGGGGGCGCAGTTTTCGTCCGGAGCAAAAAATTTTTGGTCAAGGTCAAAATCCAAAAAAAAAAAAAAAATTCGGGGGGGGCGCAGTTTTCGTCCGGAGCAAAAAAATTTTTGGTCAAGGTCAAAATCCCAAAAAAAAATTTCGGGGGGGGGGCAGTTTTCGTCCGGAGCAAAAAATTTTTGGTCAAGGTCAAAATCCAAAAAAAAAAATTTTGGGAGGGGGGGCTCACTTGCCGTCCGGGGCTCGGGGGGGGGGTCACCTACCCCTAGGACTTTAACTCTTGGATACCTGCTACCCTTACTCATGTGTCAACATCAAATAATATTTTGTTCCACCACAGTGTGGACAGCCAACACTTAGTCGCATCTCGCTCTAAGTCCTGAGGAGTCCTCAGAACTCAGGCAAAAATCCGCCTAAGTCATGGCTGACCTACATATCGTGTGGAACAAAATATTATTTTATTCACACACAAATATGGGTCAAGGTCATCCAAAAGTTAAAAAAGAAATCCCCCCGATGCCTAAGACCGCCGGCGGTCAGAGGCATCGGGGGGATCTCAACATTTAGGGGGAGGTGATTTAATAAAAAAATTATTTATTTAATTTTGAGTTTCCTTAAGGGAAACATGCTACAATAATTTGGAAGAGGCCATGCTAACCATGACCGAGAATCCCGTCTTAACCCGTAGGTACTGACTTTTGCCTAGCACACCGGTCAGTGTCAGGATCCGACGCCTCGTGCTAAAGGATGCCAACCACCCATCTAGAGTGATGAGGTCCAGTAGCGCCCCTGACCGAAAGAGGCCTAAGGGTGGATCCCCAGGGGCCTACCCCCGGGCTCGTTAGGCGCCATGCTATTGTTGGTAACAAATAATTCTTGAGGTTCTGAACCTCGAAAAATTTTTATTTTACAGAGACTGTTAAGTCTGAAAAGCCTAACACTTTAACTGCCAATTTACAGAGGAGTACCTCCAAAATACGAATTTTGAAATATTTCTACTTGGGGACAACCTGTGAAGATTAGTACAAAGAAATATTTTTCAACACACAAGACTTAGACTAAATATATCCAACACCAATACCTAGCAGAAGCAGCAAGCGCAAAATAAAATATTTCTTAACACTACACATGCCATGCCTTAGACTAAAAGAATTCCCAATATAATGCGGCGCCAACATTACATTGCGAATCCTGTAGGGGCAGAGCTTCAACCACTCAGCTGAAGTGTTTGAAACCAACTGCGAGGAAGCAAAGCCTCAGAGAACCGAAGCTGAGCCGGTCAGGAGTGGGGGAACCGGACCTGGTTACGTAAACAGCCAGACCTCGACACGTACTTGTTTGCGGCATTGGACAATCTCCAAGAGCCACACCTGAATACATTACTAACCGGATCTCATTATACAACACATGTCACCAGTTAAGTGCCAATAGCGCCTCAAGGTATGGCAACGCCTCGGGCTATGACACCTCCTCCTCCTCCCCCGGGGGGGGGGGCTCACTTCTCGTCCGGAGCCGAGGGGGGGGGGAGGGGGAGGGGTCTTGGGACTTAGAATATTTTCAGTCCAAGTCAGGTGTACTATAGAATAATATTTTAGCTTGCCGGATTCAGCACAGCCGACAGAGACGGTTACATAATGCTTATATAACAGACTGGTTTCTTGGCCAACTGGCCAAATGTAGCTCAACAGAAAGTAAGTCAGTTTATTGCAAGCCAACAAACACGCCACACCTCGCCGCCGCGGGACTTTTCTGTGAGTAAATTTTTATTTTTCCTTCTTATTAAACTTAGCAAAACAGAACCTAGCCTGTTTTGCACGAAATTAATTTTTGTTACACTGCTACACTTACGTTTACTTAACAAATTATTTTCCACTCCTTATTTAATATTTAATTCCTTACTTGTTAAGACTTAGAAACTGAAATGCTGGAAGACTGTTTGATACAGAATTAATTTTTATTTAGCTATACAGGTCTCCTAATATTTTCCTACACTTGTATTTTGCAGGTGTGGCTAAATATTTTTCGCTCACAATCTAATTTTATTCCACACAAGTGGATTTTGAACTTTACTACAAAACTGATCCATGCCCGTCTCCTACAAAATTATTTTTCATTTGGCTCTACCTCTTTTAGTCTTACATTAAATATTTCTTGGAGTTAAATTTTACACAAGTCTTTCGGTTAATTTTTCTGCACAGTGCGTGTTACTCCTTGGACAGTTCCTAGCAAACTGTTTCTACACTTATCAACAACAGTCCGCATTACCCCCTCCACTACTCATTCCCCCACTATAGCCCTGTTCCCCCACTACTTCCAGCTAAGGTGCAACACTTGACTGAGTCTTTCAGTTTTATCCAAACCTTACTGTGAGACACACCTATGGCTGAAACTTTGCGAGAAAAATTATTAAGAGTAAAATTTTTGCTGGCCAAGCAAAATAATTCTGTTAAGGTGTCCAAGACTTCCACTTTAACAAAAATGAAACGTTGCTTCAAAAATAATCCAAAATTTTACTCAAGGGACACAAATATCACTATGGATGATATAATGTTTCAGAAACTTTTAGACGAGCTAACTTTTGCCAGTAAGGTTACGTTGGTGACTCCAATTCCCGACCAAGTTCCAAGATCACCTGAGAAAGAATAAAAATAAATATTTCTCAGGAAATATTTCCAATCCGAGTTACGGAGGTCCGGTAAAGGACCGGCTGCGACGAGTTGTTTAAAAAAAATAATTTTTTCTTCCTTCTGACCACTTTACCCCCACCACCTCCTTATCCCCACCACTGAGCCGGGTACCTGGGATACCGTCTGTGTCCAAGTCAGTACGTCTTCGGACGCGGTGCTGTTCGGATCGCGTGTCGTTTGTCGCACTGTCGGGTGTTTGAAGAAATTATTCTTCGGCTCTCAGTCTCTCGGTGGGTAAGTCAAATATAAAATTTTTTTTTATTTGCCGGTTCTGGGTTAAGGTCAATGACCCCTGACGGATATATTAGGTCAAGAGTCTGATCGCTAGGGAATAAAAAAAATTTTTTTTGCACTTTTGTGATTCCTCGAGAAATTTCAAATTCTCGCCATATTTTGAGGAATCGCAAAAGTGCAAAAAAAAATTTTTTTGTATTCTTGCGTGACCTTGACCTAATTAACGTCAGTGACGTCATCATGATGACGTCAGCGGTAATGACGTCACCATGACGTCATTTATGTGACGTCATATGACGTCATTGGTGACGTCATTAGTGACGTCATTGATGACGTCATCACTGCTGACGTCATCATGATGACGTCATGGCTCAGAACCGGCAATTTGGCACTACTCTGGATATTATTGTAATTTCTATTTACCGAACACCTAATACATCTAATTTCTCAAATTTTCTTGTTAAGCTAGAGGGTTTATTGAACATTTTAATTGAAAAATGCAAAATGAGAAATGTTTATATAGCAGCTGACTTCAATGTAGATGTTTTAGAGGACTGCAGCCACCCTTTACACAAATTGCATTTCATCTCCTTATTGGATCAGTATGGTTTTAAAATTAATTTCTCTTCCCCAACAAGAATTACACAATCTACAAAATCTTGTATTGACAATATTTTAACTCCAAAAATGCAGTCTCAATCTGTATCAATAACAATGAATTTAGAACTAGGTATCTCTGATCATAGAGCACTTTATATGAATATTTAAAAAAAATAGTAATAAAGAGGGAAAAAAGAAATGTAAAAAAAGAATATTCTCTAAGGATAACACTAATAAATTCATAAACTGTGTAAGATCAATACAATGGAATGTATCAATGCTCAATTGTTTCGAAGAAAATTGTAAAAACTTTTTTGGTCTCTTTCAAAATGTATTTGAGGAAGCATTTCCTCTGAAGTTTTATACATACAAAAATTCCAACAAGAAAAAGTCAGGAATTAAAGTATCTAGTGTCAGAAAAAGAGAACTTTGTAAACTAGCTAAGAAGTCAAATGATTTAGGTTTCATTAATTATGTTAAAAGATATAAAATAGTTTTTAAAAATGTATGCAACGAATCAAAAAAATCTATTAACAGTAATTTTATAAAAGAATCAGAAAATAAAAGTAAGGCTGCTTGGGGGGTAGTAAAATCTGAATTGGGATTAAAAAAGACTGAAGTGAATTTTCCTGATATCATGGTTGATGAAAAGCCTCTCAGCAACGCTAAGGAAATTGCAGATTTTTTTAACAAAAAATTTACTTTCATTACTAAGGAAATTGACTTGTTGCCTGATGAACATGAAGCACTGAGGTTAACAAGAAAATCTTTAGCCGGGAAAAACCTACACGAATTTCAGTTTAATTTAGTCGAAAAAAATGATGTTACTAATATTATTAAATCTCTTAAAAATAAGAGATCGGCAGGGTGGGATGAAATTCCTGTTGACTTGTTGAAAAAAATAGCACATTTCATTGCTGAACCTTTATCAATCATTTAAAATCAATCTTTCCAAGTTAATACTTTTCCCCAACATCTGAAATTTGCAGAACTCAAACCTCTTCATAAGAAGGGTGAAAAGCAAAATCCTGATAATTATCGGCCAGTGTCTCTTTTACCATCCTTTTCCAAAGTGTTTGAAAAAACTGCCTATAATCAAATATCAATTTTTTTGGAATTTAACAACATTTTTGCTCATGAACAATTTGGGTTTCGAAAAAGCTATAGTACAATAAAAGCATTGTCAGATTTTATTAGTGAGGTGTCATGGACTTTGGATGGATCGCAGAGCACTATGGGAGTGTTTTGTGACTTGTCCAAAGCTTTTGACTGTGTCAACCATGATATTCTTCTTCAAAAGCTACATATCTATAATTTTTCGGAAAAATCAGTTTTGTGGTTAACATCTTATCTAAGAAATCGCTTTCAAAGAACCACAATTTCTAAACGTAACATGAAATCAAAATCTAGTTGGGAAGAAATATTGGTTGGGGTTCCACAAGGTTCTATTTTGGGACCGCTCCTTTTTCTACTTTACATTAATGACCTGCCTAAAAACGTATCTACTAATCTTATATTATACGCTGATGATACCACCGCAATTGTTAAATCCAAAACAGATTCTGAATTAATACCAAAAGTCAATGAAGCTCTGTCCGAAATCGGAAAATGGTTTAAAATTAATGGGCTGAAATTAAACCAAGATAAAACTCAGTTTGTTAAATTTTGTACGGCACAATCACGAGACATCAATCATCAAGCATTGGTCATTCAAAAAACCGCAAAGTTCCTTGGATTGTATGTTGATGCACATTTAAATTGGGGAAAATGTATTGAACATGTATTAAGTAAATTAAATTCGGCATGTTTTAAAATGTTATGTTTAAGAAATACAATAGATTTAAAAACTCGTCTAATCATTTACTATGCTTATTTTTATTCTATACTTCATTATGGAATTGAGCTATGGGGGTTTTCATCAGAGGTAGAGAGAATCTTTAAGGTCCAAAAGAAGTTTTTGAGGATCATGACATTCACTCATTTCAAATCTTCGTGTAAACCAATTTATAAACAATTGAAAATAATGACCGTTCCTAACTTAGCTATTTTTAAAACATTATTGATGGTACAGGCAAATTTTGAAAAATTATTTGACGAAAATTTTGAACACACATATGACACACGCTTTAAAAATAATTTCCAGTATCCGAGACATCGTTTGAAGCTGGTAGAGAAAACACCAGCTTACATGGGGAAAAAGCTTTTTAATAAATTACCTTCAGTACAAAAAAATTTTTATCCATTCGTGTTCATTTAAAAGCAGCCTCACTGAATTTCTACTAAATAAAAATTATTACAGTGTAAATGATTACTTAAATGATAATCACTAGACTAACTTTTATTAATTGATTTTTTTCACAAGATTCGACCACTGGTTATGTATTTTACTCTCATGGAACAAAAACCTGTCTTTTCTAGGATAACTTTATTACTAGCACTTGTATGTGAAATGTAATATACTAGTATATTTATGGTAATGTATATATTTTTTGACAATGTCACCTGTTTTGTAGCTATGCTATGATTGTAACGTAAATGTGACAATAAAGATTTATTTATTTATTTATTTATTTATTTATTTGTAAAGTTACCAAACCGAATAATTGTGAAAACTGCTCCTGAAAATTTTATTTTTAAATACTCATAACGGTGGTGTAAGAAAAGACTTTTCCGAGTGATAGATACATCGTATTTTCCAGACTCAGCAAGTTATATCGCTTTATCCCCTACTCAGCAGATTGGGCCCCATCAAACGGTCAATCAGCAAATATGAGTTCAGGCTCTGTATAATTTAAGCTCTCCCATCGTACATCGTCTGTCCGCCGAAACTTCTGTAAAATTCCAATCAATTCTTGGTTTATAATTGGTGGGATTTTCGTTTGTGAGATAGTGGATACTTTTTCCTAAGTTAAGATAGTTTAAAACTTAATTATGATACTGAATGTTCAATAGTAATAATAAGTTCCAGGAATAAAAAAAATAATTAGTTCAGTTGAACATTACTAACTTCAAGAAATTACTTGGTAAAATTAGTAATATTATAGGTTTATCAAGCAAATGAATAAATTATTTGATCAACCAAAATTGGATTTACATATCTTAGAACATTTCAAGCAAGGCTTGGTCAAAGTATAGTCAATCAAAGGAGAATTTCATTGAATTGATACATTTTAATACAGTAGAATTTACTTTGTGTTTTACAGTTTTGTTAGTTTTTTTATAAAATCTAATTTTAGTATTTGCTTGTTTGTTTTAGAATTTTACGTGGAAAACCTGTGTCAATAATATCTTACGCTATAAAATATTAAATTATAAAATTGAACAAAATTTTAATCCATTCCTTGTTACACCATATTACACTTTGTTGATTTGAATGTATTTTTTACAAATATCTTGAGATCATTTCCCTAAAATTCATTCTAAAACATAATTGAAAAAACTTTACAACACCTGGTACGACTTCCATGACCTATGGTAAATCGTGTGTACATGATGCTTTATCAATCACGACCTTAATAGTTAGTTTTATTTAATATTTTTAGTTTTAAGAAAAATAATAACAAAACAACACAGGAAATAATATTTATCATCGTCCATGAAAGCTTAGTATTGCAAACTTGTCGGTTTTCTATGATTAAAATCCATTTCTCTATCATAATAGTCAGTTTTGGAAATGTCACACGATAATGTTTGAAGATAGGTAAATATAAAATAAATTTTTGTACACTTATACTTAAACATAAGTAAAGTACTACCCACCAACACGAGTCATTTTACAGAGAGAAGGGAAACACTTGTAAAAACAAGCCTTTGTGAAGTTTTTTTAATTAAAATGCAGAAAAGGCAATATCAGACACTTTGATTAACAGAAAAGCTGGCATTCTCGTTTTATTTAAAACTCTAAAATTATTTTGCAGACAATGATAACTTGTTTTTCAACCACAAAAACTATTCATAATTATATTAGTTTCAATAAAGTGTTTCCTGCGAACTTTCTTTGATGTTTTAAGTCTATTACTGAAAAAAACAAAAGATACTCTTTATTGATGGACAGAATCAGACAGAAGAAAATCAATACTGTGACATGTATTAACTGTTTCTAAAAGATAATTGTCTAGTTATGTTTTTTTATTTATAGTGTATATTGTCGGTTGAATTTTACACGCGAAAATTATTATTTTCAGCTAATATCAAAACCGATAATAGTACATGACGTTAAAAATAGACTGCGCTTTGCAAATGTGTATTCAAATAAATTAATTTTTATGCCATCTTTTAACATCAATAATCATATTTTTTTTTAAATTTTTAATATTTGTTGTAATCTTCAACTAATTAGTATTTTATTTGATCAAAATAATACTACAAATAACAATCCACCTGGCAAGATGTAAGAGCGGTTCTGTAGTTAAGTTTCCTTGTCAGAATGATTGATGTGCCATCTCAAGACTCGACAAAATTGATGATGAGCTCCTTTTCTTAATGGTTTTGGAATATTCAACATTGTAGGAATTATACTCGTAAATACTTATAATATTAAGAAATTTAATTTACTAATTTTCAGGAATAAAATAGTCATTGTAAGTAGTTTCGATACTTCGATACTCCGAATATGTGTCTGTAATTTTACATTTTATTTTTTATTACAAAAGACTTTCTCGTTATTGAATGCTCTTATATTTTAGATGTATGTTTCCAATAAGTTAAGGACTTGTTGAGCTTTCTAAACTAAGCTATATTATTAAACATTTTTTATCATTCTGCACGAAATCAGCCTGTTTTTTGTTCTCTCAATAGTACCAAAACCGATTCTTTTTTGTCCTAGTACGGAAAAATCATCTGGAGAATTTTTTAGGTCCTAGTACTGAAAAGTCAGCTGTTTGCTAAGTATATTATTATTCATTTATTAATGTTAAGGAGCAGAATTTTGAGATTCAAACGTTATAAAGAGCATTGTTTGTAAATAACAGAAATGTAAACACTGCATATTACTTACTTTGTAAATATAACTTCGAAATCTTAATAGTTAATATTTTTAACGACCAAAAGTCAAATTTTGCATTATGATAAAAAACGTTGTTCATCACTCGGAGCAAAAGTGTCTTTTTGATGCTTAATCGTTTTTAAAAACTCGGCTGCGCCTCGTTTTTAAAACACGATTGCGCACCAAAAAGACCCACTTTTGCTCCTAGTGATGAAAACTACTAGGCCTATTACAAGTCTAACCTTCTTGATTTTTACAAATTCATCACATGACTGCCTGAATAACTGACATACAAAATACAAACTGCCACCGGTAGATGAAGGATCAATCGATCAGAAAGGTTTCCTCGATGATGATAGGTTTGGTTTTGCGGTAAGCTGAACAGACTGATTGACTTTTGTATGATAAACAAAGTTTTACTACATTGTGACATTTTAGTTGGGGTTAGTAAAGAATATATAGTAACCAACATAATCAAGCTATGGGAATGGGGTTTATGGAGTTTCAAAATGGTCGAAAATAGTTATTTTTCGGCATTTTGGACGTTAGTTTTAAAAACTCTACAGTTTGAACTAAAACCGTTTGAAAAAGCTACAGCGAAGCTATGAATCGCTGTACAGATTAAATTAATTTTAAGGTGATATGTCACCTTAAGAAGCCTAGCTATCTATTTAATTTTAATGACTATTATAGTAGTATTCATATGGTTATGTTTGACATATCACCTTAAAATTAATTTTATCTGTACACCGATGCATAGCTTCGCTGAAGCTCTTTCAAACGGTTTTAGTTCAAACTGCCGAGTCTTGAAAATTAACGTCCAAAACGCCGAAAAAAACTATTTTCGACAATTTTGAAACTCCATAAATCCAGTTCCCATAACTTGATTATGTTGGTTCGTGAACTCAGATCTGGTCCTACACCTCCATACCAAATGTCATCAAAATCGGACTTCTCTTTCAAAAGTTATCAGTACTATGGACACACATACAATCATATATTGTATATGTAAAATGTACTGATGGTGTTTTTGGCTTCTGGAGACCTCACAATGAAAAAGTAACATGGTCCCTTGCTCAGGTCTTACAACAGACCTACTTTATGATACTTTTAGTTGGAAACCATGTGTTACATTGATATAAATTGCCAGCAGAAAGCTTTTTATTACTGAAGCACCTAAAAGTATTATTTCACTATTAATAATGAATTACATATTTTTCTTTTTGAGTATTTTTAATTTTATTGAATGCTTTCGGAGATACAAGCAGTGTTAGTTTGCCCAATGTTATTCTTAAGAGACAAATAATAAACTTCAATTGTTCCTAGCTCTCTTAACTATAAGGGTTTGAGAAAAAAGTAAAAAAATAAAAGAGGTCATTATATTATGTATAAAACAAAAAAAGGATTTTAAAATGGGAGGTTTACTATTGACTTCGACACCCCCCAAAATTTCAGTATTGGGGGAGGGTTTTGAAAATGTTGATAAATAAAAAGTTTCCTTTTTTGATCACTAGCACTTCCCCAGTAGATAATATAGTTATTTGAATCTTTTAAAAAGATACCACGGGTGACGTACTTTAGGGACCCACAGTATGTTCCCACATGTTCTGTTTTGTTTTTTAGAGTAACAGTTGAACCGGATTAATCACGGTATGACCTTCGCCGATAAATAGGCCCACTTCTTATACGTTAAGTGATCCATTTCAAAAAACATTTTATGCTACGAACTATTTACATTATATTCTCTTCTCAATAAAAAAGAATAAAACAAGAAAAAGAATGTCTTCTGGATCTAATATCAAACGCAATAAATCGAGTGCCGATACTGAGGGTTATTTATTGTGATCCAATACAGTCTGCTGCTCATGCATACATTCATTGCTTGCTTACAATATTTGTTGATAAACTCTACCATAGTAGGCACAAGAAAATATTTGTAATGAAAAATGTGTCCTATAGTAAGAATATATATACATATATATATATATATATATATATATATATATATATATATATATATATATTCCTTAACACAATCTTATTATGTCAACACATTAACATAGTTGTATAATTTGGAACTTATGATGACAGTAAATTTTACGTTTCGTTTTTTATCCTACCGGAATGTACTTTTTAAACTCCTATAAATTAATCCTAGAAAATCTTAGATAGTTCAGAAATATATTTATTGCTATTGGTATAGTAATGGACAGGAAGAAGTGTAAACACAATGCATCAAAACCTGTAGTATTTGATTATTTGCTGTAGCATTCTGAAAAGGGACTAGACAAATTTATATATGGTTTGGCTCATTTAGGAAGCCACAAATCTTTAAAAATACAATAAAATAAATATGCGGCGCAGAGCACTTAAGTCGATGGATGTAAAAAATTATAATTATGAGAAAAATTTATAAAAATTTGTAGATTTTATTGCCCCGTTGGGTAGGCTAAAATTTTAGCAGCGATCCTCCGCCTCATTAAGTTAAAATAATGTGGATGTGCTCGGATTATACAGTATTGCCTCATTACCATTGATCTATAGAGGTACTCACCTGTACCTAGTAACTTCCTAGTAACTAATCCGTTACTAATTGTTTATTGTGTTCAAGGGCTGAGTTTTATTTACTATAAATTAAAAAATAATCTTTATCACCATTCATGTTACAATGGCGTTTTTAACAGTACGTCACAGTATTTTAAAACGTAAAACTATTACAATTTGTAAATCGTGGTTGTACTTTTCATTTTATTTCACTGAATTATGTATAAAACAAAAAAGGATTTTAAAATGGGAGGTTGACTATTGATTAAAACCTTCAAATTGTATTTCAAAGATTATTTTTAATTTATAGTAAATATCAGCCCTTGAATACAATAAACAATTTGTAAAGGATTAGTTACTAGGTACAGGTGAGTACCTCTATAGATCAATGGTATTGACGCAGTTCTGTATAATCCGAGCACATCCACATTATTTTACGCAGGGGAAGATCGCTGCTCCAATTTTAGCCTATCCAAGGGGGCTATAAAATCTACAAGATTCATAAATTTTGCTTATAATTATACTTTCTTAAAATTTTTGACAATTTTGACGAATCTGTCTGTATGTAAAGAGCATGCTTAAATGTTATTACTCCGTATACGTGTGCCGTAGACTACGTGGTCCTTCAACCCACCGCAAAATAGAATCGGGATTTTCCACCACTTCAGCGAGCCCTATCACTTTAGCTCTTACCCTTGCACCGAGATTCATCCTTGAAAAGCACTCTAGCTGCTTTTCTTGACCGTTTCATTTATTTAAGACACACACACACACATATATATATATATATATATATATATATATATATATATATATATATATATATATATATATATATATATATGTGTGAATTCCCCATATAACTCGCCTACGGCTCGATGGGGGCTCCACCCCCATTCCCCCTTAGAAGTTGCCCCCTAGTTTGAAATAATAAAAAGTCAAGTTTGAAATAGTTTAGTTCCACAGAAGAACTGGACAGCAAAGACAGTAAAAAAAACAGTCTAATACACACAATTCACAATCAATAGTAAAAAAGCTTTAATAATCTCCTATGAATCGGATTTAACACCCCTTCTTAGTAAATAGTTAAAAAAAATTAACCTCTGAAATAATAATTATTTATGTAAATATTTTAGGTGTTACGCTGGATGAAGGTTCCACCCCAATAGTTGGTTGCCCCAATTCCGTAAATAACTGCCAAAACCTCATACAATGAACAGGCTAGTTATATATTGGACCAGCTAGTATATAATATACTTACCCCATTTAGGAAGTTTTACGGACAAAGTGACAGCGAAAAAATACTTTTGAATTTAATTAATTATAATTCAATTGGTTATCATAATATTTCTCAGCCTGATGGGTAATCAGATATGTAGATGGCTTAAAAACCCGTCGGAATTAGGTAAACGTTAGTGAAGGTGTAGCCAAGAGAATAAAAGTTCAATCGTTCAGTAATTATGTTCAATTTAATCGTTTCCCAAACGAAAATCTAAGAATGATTGGACAGCTGCAAATAGGTCAAAGACGGGATGCAAAACGTGTGGGACACGTTCAATTCTTCAAATTAAAACTGCACCAGAACTATCAACTGGAGCACTATATTCAATCTGGGGATCCATATAGAGTAACAGCATACAAATAGTAGAAAATTAATTTATAACTACTGTTCGAGAACTTTAAAGAAATTTTCCAACATGAGTAGACTTAAGTCTAGAAAATGTAATGAGACCTAAAATCTTTTCAGCAATTAATCATTTACTTTACGGGCGTTACTGAAGCAAAATAATATGCAGTACCTAAAATAATAATACAGATGAACTAAAATAAATTTGAAACTGAACGAGAACCTTACATTTAATCCAGCAATTTTCGTCGTAATGCTTTATTTGTACAAGTGAAAGGTCTAAAGTTTGAATGTCACTAATTTACAAACAATATAAAATAGCATTATGTGAATCCATTCATAATCAACAGGTTAACGAAAATAATAATATTAGAGGGCATAAATTATAGTTAAAAAAAAATTCTTTATAGGATGTTGTAACTTTATGTTAAATATGTTAACTTTATGTAAAATCACTGTCAAACTATATAAATACAAAACTTCAAGCTTGTAAATACAATATTACAGTAGTTACTAACAAATTATGTCAAATAATTATTAAAATAAGCATAATGTACGCCGATTTTATTGTTCTTAAGTTGCAACTTTCTTCATTTTAAGACTATATAAAGACTTTAAGACTTTATGATTATAGTACCTAATACCCTGTGATCTATTACATACTACTAGGGCTCTATTTTTATTAATTTTCTGAACTAATATATATAACATTTAAAATTGTTAAATTAATAATTGCTGATTTTGAATGATAAAATTGTTATCGTTCCTCTATATGGTACATATATGATTCCTGCGTTTCTTGGCCACCCCGTGGCGGAACTGAAGCATCTTAGCCTATACCATATTTTTTTTTATTTCAAATATCTTGATTTTGTCCCTTTTTTCTTCTATTACATACAACGATCCTCTATATAAACTTATAATTTTATTCTTTTTTTTATCTTCAATCATGTGCAATCATAATCGTATCTCCCAAATTTTTACACAACAACTTTTGAGCATGACTATTTACATAGTTCATTAATATTTCACAACTCCATTATATTTTTTAACGCATTAAGGGGAACTAGGGAGTGGGATTAAACCATAAGCCGTGGGCAAATTTCAAAGCTTATTATTATTTATTGTGAATAGTGTGCATTGGCGGCTTCTGTTACTGTCGTTGGAGTTGAGCCCTCAACTAGCCTGTTCATTGTATGAGGTTTTGACAGTAATTTACGGAATTGGGGCAACCAATTATTGGGTTGGACCCTCCATCAAGCATAACACCTAGAATATTTACATAAATAATATTTATTTCACAGCTCAATTTTTTTTAACTATTTACAAAGGAGGGGTATTAAAACCTACTAATAGGAGATTATTAAAGCTTTTTTTACTATTGATTGTGAATTTAGAGTATTAGATGGTTTTGTTACTGTCTTGGCTGTTCAGATCTTGTGTGGAACTAAACTATTTCAAACTTGACTTTTTATTAATTCAAACTAGGGGGCAACTCCTAAGGGGGCATGGTGGCAGAGCCCCCATCAAGCCGTAGGCGAGTCCAATATATAAAGTATTTGTTTCAAACAAGGGTGTAGTTGAAAGAGATAATTTTAACACGAGCGAGAACTAAACCTGGTAAGCGATCTACGCTACCGACACGATGATATACGCTAACACGGTTGAACTACATTACCGACAAATCTATATTTTTTACCTTTTTTATAGATTAAAAGTGAAAAATTGCTAGTTTTTTGAATTTTTTATGAATGTAAATCGTGTCAGCTAATAGAATGCCAAATTTCAAGTCTCTAGCTTGAACGGTTCCGTTCTACGGCACACGTATACGGAGTAATAACATTTAAGCATGCTCTTTACATACAGACAGATTCGTCAACAGTTTAAGTCAATTCATTTGAATCATTTTTACATTTATAGTAAAATTTTCTGTAGAGTATTAAAAATACATTTAAATTATTTTTTTCTTAGGCTTTATTTTTTATTGATTTTTTTACATAACAAGAACTAAACTAGCCGAAGTAGTCAAAATATTTTTGACAAAGGGATCTGTTTTGTAAGACTTCCACGTAAAAGCTATAACAAATAAAAAAAAAAATAAATAAAAAAAAGAAGTAAAGAACACAAACTAGGGACTGTTTAAATTAAAACATCAATGACTCAAAGCATCCCTCATCGCTCTCTAAATCTATCTTATTGCTCACTGATAAAGTGCTTGAACCTAGGGAGACGGTTAAATGAAGAAGGTCATCTAGAAACAAGCTTGACTTAAATTCAACCGGACTCATAATAAAAAGTATTAGTTACTCCTTGAAGTCTATTCGGTGGTGAGTAGAACAAAACAGTATTTAAACTCGTTGGAAACTTGATGTCTCTCTTTTTTATTACGTTCAAAATGTTTAACAACATGAAAAATTCATGTTTAAAATATGTGTTAAATGTTTATATTCATAACAAACCACTTTTACCTCAATTTTGAACTGTTAGATCAGGCTTTAACGTAAATGAAGGTATAGAATAAATGGAAAAATACATGTGTCTTTTCAGCCTCCACCATTTAAGCACCACCGCTCCGCCCCGATGAGGCCTCCACGGATGTCAGACCTGTAATGGTTTATCAATACTTGTTACAAGCCCTGGTTAATGTAACCTCTCCCACAACCCACCATGTTCTCAAACTCTCATGATTCAAGTAATACGAAGTTTTAAAGTTTTCGAAACTGAAATATGTTATTTATTTACTGTTATAAAAATATTTATTGTATAAGATATCGCTTAAAGATATAGTACAAATGTTTTTTTTTAAATATTTATGTTCAAAGAATATTAGTTTTTTTAACAGTTTCTATCAAGCACTAAGCAAATAAACATGGCTAAATTGTTTTTATTAAATCACAAGATGTTCTCTTACTTGTTTCGCCTTTTTAACTGAATAGAGAAAATAATGGAAATTATACTTAGCTTGGAAT
This sequence comes from Neoaliturus tenellus, assembly GCA_030545055.2. NCBI lineage: Eukaryota > Metazoa > Arthropoda > Insecta > Hemiptera > Cicadellidae > Neoaliturus > Neoaliturus tenellus. The sequence continues at coordinate 62,483 of JAQYXR010000638.1, forward strand.
TTATTTGGAAACTAATTAAAACAAAATTTTTTATATATATTTAATATCCAATATTTTATATTTGTAGTGAAAAAGACTCTTTTGTGCAATAAAATAATAAAGATGGACTATGAATTACAGTTGCGGAATCAACTCACCAATAGGGGTTTTATGTTTCCTCTGGAAGTGAACCGTCACTCGAAAGACTGTCAAGATTATATAGGTTGTTCGATAACTCTCTTCCGAAAATCCTTGTGGTAATTTATAGGATAAAATTAACAAAAAAGTTAATTGGAATATACAGGGTGTCCAACTTCGGCTGTCCGAAATTTTTCCATGTTGTTCAGCAGGCCAAAATAAACAAAAAAGTTCAGATAAAGATATGTCCTAAAATGCTTCGTTAACCCGCTAGCCGCCAATTTGTTTTTACACGTAATAATTTTTATTTCTATAAACAATTATTGGAATGGGTTCAAATTGGTATGGACCTTTATTACAACAATGTTTATTTAAAGGAGATAAATGTGTTTTTCCCATTGTGTATTACCAACATGGCGGTCATTTCAAAATTTTTACTTAAATATCTTAAAAAAGGAAAATTTTATCAACATTTTATAAGAGGCAAAAAAGTTGAAAAATTAAATTATCTAACCAATTTTACCTTGTTTGTAAAGATCTAACAACAAATAACGGAGTAATTGGGATTTTTCTTCTAAATTAACCTAAATTTGCAGGCATTGTAATGGAAAATCTTTGTTGAAAATCTATGCACAAAAATCTCAATAACTCAATTATTTGTTCTCAGATCATTACAAACTTAATACTATTGGTTAGATAATTTATTTTTGCAACTTTTTTGTTTCATGTAAATGTTTTTTAATTTTACCATTTTGAGATATTTTAGATTTTAAACTTTAAATGGCTTTCATTAAAAAGATACTCTATGGAAATCTTTTTTCAAATTAACCGTTTTTATTTGAGTTTAATAAATAAGTTCATCAGAAAAAAATCATTTTCCCCTGTAAATAAACCTCGGTGTGATGAAGGTTCACCTATATGTTACAGAAATAAAAATTATTACCTGTGAAAACAAGAATGTTTTTAAAGGCTTAACGAAGCATTTTAGGACATATTCCCACGATATTCTTTGTTCATTTTTATCCTAGGAATCACCATACAGAGTTTCGGAGGAGAGTTCCCGAACACCCTGTATATTTGGAACTAGTTTTCCTCAGCTGCTCTCCTTTGTTGTATCTCCGTTACTATCACAATTTTTTTATATTTTTTGGGGGGGGGTTACCCCCCTTTCACACATCACGGTTTTGCCCGTACGATTAAAAATCGTACGGCGTACATTCCAATAAAATCTTATGAGACCTTTCACACAGGCACGTTTACGGTTTTTAACCAGCTGACAATTACTTGTACGGTGTTTTGGACGGTTTTTAAATCGTGCGGTTTTTTCCCGCACGGCTAAAATCGTGATGTGTGAAAGGAGCGTAAAATGACTTCAATAGTCAATGTAAAAAAAATGTTTGGTAGACTATATTATTATTGTATGACATATAATGTCTGTAGTATTACAGATTTTACAGAATAAAAAAATAGGCTATTGCTTAAGAGTTAGCAATAAGATTGACAAGTTAACTGAAAAACTTCTTTGTAGTTAAGTCGTTCTTGTAGCAAGGGTTTCAGGTTGTATTCAAACAGTCGTTGTCTACCCCTAATGTTGCCGATTTTCTTCTCTGTTTTGGTGTAGGTTATGAGAAGGTAGGTCGATTTAGGTTTTAATTCTACTCGGTAATGCCAGTACTTTTCAACTTGGTTATTGGCTTCTAGTTATTTGAGTAAGATTTATATTCAACCAATGTAAATACGTCGTTTACGTGATTAATCGGCGACATTTTTACAAGAAACTAAAAATTGTTTAAATACCTCTCTCAATAACTGTGCATTTAACCGTTTGATAACATCCAATATATCGAAAGACAATATGTTTTCGTACCGCCTGATGACGATGCAAAGAACTCACTGACACCTAGACAGCCCCAGTTCTCAACAAGGAACTGGTGGCTGATGTATTTAAACAATTAACTTGTCATTTCAATTTCAGGGACAATAAAGCAATCATTTGCTATATACAGTAAACCATTTATTTCAAGCATGTTATACTGTATGAGGTAGGCCTACACTAATAGACACCACTGCAAAAACGTCCAAACGCATTACTCATATTACTATAAACTGCGTGAAGTACCAACCTTATAATTTCATATTATAGCAGGGCAATACGGGGGTGCCAAAGCCAAGCCGTTAATCCTAGTAACTTCCGTGCTAAAGTAAAGGCTGGATCAATATCTTGGCCCTGACATGTGGTTGGTGCTGTCTCGCCAAAGTTGACGTGTACTCAACTCAACTTTGATTCAATCAATTGTAAATGAAGTATATAAATTTAAAGAAACTAATAATATTAATATGACTCTCTGACTTTCATATACTATAAGTATATTATTAATGCGTTGTTTAATTCACTTGTGAAGCGACTGGCTGGGAATCGCTAATTATTTAATTAATTTTAAATTAATTCTTTGAAAATCATCGTATACTAGCAATACAATCATAAACTAAAAAAATAAGAAATATTGAAAACGTTAGGTTGCCCGTAAGATTATAATTTTTTCTGAGTTGTAAAGGTACTATTTAACATCGCCATAAATAAATTGAAAACTAGCCAAGAGACAAAACGCAACATAATCAGCTAAAAGGTCCCGGGATTTGGAAGTTGGTTTAACATTTAATCCAACACGGCACTGGTTTGACTACTGATACCGTTTCTACGATTTACCGATTATATCATTTTTATCTGTCATGCGGGAACCTGTATTTGTAGTAAATAAAATGCATTTTACAATAAATTTTTACCTCAAGGTAATATGAGTATGAGTTTGCAAGTAAAATATTAATGCAACTGTATAGATTGTACAACTGATGTTATTGCAAGAGTGATTAAATAGATTAGAAGGCATATTTGCCTAGAATATTTCACTCACCAATTACTGATAACATCTTACTAGTATCTTGTAAAGTATTATAATGAACATTTATTTAAGCTCGTCATTTTTATGTTGAATTTTCTATTTGTTGAATATTTTTATGTAGCATCATTCACTATGGATATTAACTTATGTATCTTTAGACGATAGTAGTATGTTGATATTTTGGGGTGAGGAAATAATTTGCTTTATATAGTTGACATTACAACAAATTGTTATCACGAGAATTTGAACTTTTCAAGCCTTTTCAAAGCTTAACTAAAATCTAAAAATATTCCATATCGTAAGTAGGTCATACGAAGGATAACAAGTAAATCGAGAAAAGAGGGGACCTATTTTCCTGGACCGATTTGTTATATATTTGCTTGGAGGTCAGCATGGTTAGTCGTTAATTTTGTTTTTATGTGTAAACCTTGTAATATGATGTATTGTTATGGAAATATATATTTATTTATTTTATTTAAAATTATAAAATTACTTCCGGTTACCCTCAGATAACTGGGCCATTGATGAAACTGGCAGCGACCGGTTGTTGGGAAGTTGAAGGAATCGTGTCTTCTTTCTCTCGTAGCTTCATGTTGAAATTGGGGTTATTGTACAGTAGTAGTTGGCAGCGGTTGGTTAGTTGTCAGCGACCATCCCAAACTTACCTCCAACAAACTTACCTTACCACAGTTTTTTAATCGTTGTCTGGTTTGGAAAAAATTAACAAGGAAAAGAAATCATCAACTGTAAGATTCATAAAAATAACTATTGAAATCCTCTCAATTTTTAAAACACGATATTACAAACTGGACTTATAAAAGCTAAAATGCACTAATTAAAAACTCTATGAGCTGTAAATTTGTCATGACCAATAATATACTTTCAAAAATTTCATTGAAAGTTTAAATAAACCGTTTAAATATATGGCAACATTTCCCAAAACATACTTCTTTTACTTCGGATATATTTTCTGGATGATTTTCTTTCTAAACTTGCCCTTACTTAGGGCGGATCAATAAAGACGGAACAAGTTTTAATTAAATTAGCAGCGAAGCCAATTATCTGCATTAATTAACCATCTTTATCCTTTATTCACCAGTTTCCTCTTTTAGTAAACGGCCAGCAGTAAATCAACTGGAAAATTATTCGTCTTCTTACTCTTTAGAAATTGCGTGGTGTCATCGAAATACTATATTTTTTTATAAATCGATTTATATGTACTTGAATAAATTCATTTTATTTTACAGTGGAATGTAAGTAATGAGTGGATGTTATAAGAAATTTAGACTATTTACTTAATATGTCAGTGGTAAATTAACTTGAATATATATATATATACAAATACAATACAAAAAAGGGGGGCTCTAACACGATTTTATAGTGGCTTAAATTATGTAAAGTTATACACTATGAATGCGTCGTACCTAATTGATTTTGGGCTATATTTCAATATATAAATAGATAATAATACATAGAAATTTACCATTGAAATTGTGGCAATTGAGTTCAGGCAACGAGTATGCTATGATTTGCCATGACAAATGATGTTTGGTTGGTAGTGTTACGTAGTATTTATTGTACTTCTTTCTAACGTTCTGTTGACAGTAAATTATGGAGGTTTTTTTGCACAGTTAACCATTATCGCTCCATAATTCTCCTGTATGGACTTGGTGATTGCGATTGTTTATAATACACAATAAGCACCCAACGACAAATCTTTAAGATTTGTTGGGACTTCATGTTGTACGGTACTTTTTTAACAAATCTTTCTAATATCTGACAATAAGTCTGGGATATCATGTTTAAGATTATATATTAGGTTACGAGTAATGGGTCAAAGGTCCTAAAGAACGCTGACCTGTGTTTATTACGAATCCGTTGTACAGAATTACGTAGAGTCTGCTTATTTATAATTAATTATGTTAAGGTATTCGATTGTATTGTTTGACATTATTATCCTGCCTTTCCAATAGTAGCGAAAATTACTAGAAAACGTAAAATTATTATAGTAAAACTAATAGTCCGTTTGTTTTGTCTATAGATTAGCATGCCCATTGTAATATACTCACTGTACAGGGTGTCCCAGGCCACCCGTTCACCCCTTTAAAAATCTACAGAATTGATTATTCACAAAAACAAATTGTGCCATTATAGGTAAACCGGTTGCGCTTTATCTATTGATGATAATGTCAATGTACAGAGTGTACCAGAAGTACCTACTTCTAGTAGAAATACCATACCATAAAGCATTAATTTTAAATACGAACCCCCACTTTTTATGCTATTTTTGGATTTTACACATAGTTATAAGACAACTTTACCATTTAATGCGTACCCCTAATCCTAACGGTTAGGGAGATAATGGAGATAGAAGTTAATTTTTTCCCCATAAGAATGTCATGGGGCTAAATTAAACATAAATTATCCATGTAAATTTCCCGTTAAACTAAATATTCCGTTTGTATTTAAAACTAATGACTTCCGGTCTGGATAGGTTACTTATGGTACACCCTGTACATTGAAATTGTCATCAATGGATAGAGTGCAACTGTTTTACCTATAATGGAACAATTTGTTTTTGTGAAAAATTTATTGTGTAGATTTTAAAAGGGGTGTACAAATGTTCTGGGACACCCGGTATATTACACAGATATGTATATTTAACTTTTGATTCATGTTTCTTTAATTTTTTTATCGAACCTTTAAACCGATAAACAATAGAATAAAAACATATATTCCTTCGTAAGTACTAAACATAAAACTTGAAATTTATACACTAACATCTTAATCAACTTTCTCATTAAAACCAGAGACCATAAAAATCAGTACAAACAAATTCACAAACATACGACCGTCCTGGCATCTTGCCACAAACCTGGCAGGGTGGATCACAACACAACTTCTCTAGTGATACCAACCGTGTAGTGATGTTCAGTGGTGGCAACCTGGGCGCACCAAATGCATTGTGTGATACATCGCAACGAGAGAAAAATGTAAAAATGGTGTCAAATTACATTACTTTTT